>PVJA010003909.1:57536-72791 GCA_004027025.1 Myocastor coypus | reverse complement strand
TCTAAAGTACAATTTAAGTTTTGAAAAATTAAGTTTTTGTTCTTTATAAGTTACTAGTGAGTTATCGCAGATCACATACCTTAATGCAAGGATAAAAAGCAGTTGTGACCAGCAGTTAGGTGGGTAAGGAAATCGGATTCAACAAAATTAGAAAAATAATAGTATAAATAGATAACCAAGAAGCAATAGAGTGAAAAGATTTCAAGTGCTTCAAGGATTGTTTTCAACCTCACTTTAGACTTCGATGGGCCTCAGTCTGTGTGTGAATCACTTTCAAGTGCAGCCTCCTTCGAGTGAAGTTGAATTTTGCTAGTAGTTGTCAAATATGACATTTCCTGCCATTTTGCAAAAGTAGAAATTGCTCACTAGGGATGAAATCTGTGGTAAGTTCAAGCTCAGAAATTGATGTTTTGAGAATTAGCCCTTGACTATGCAGCTTGTGAGAGAGAGTTTGAGAATGTTTGAGAACTTTTAGTCTCATTCAATAAAATTTAAAGTGTCTGAATAGTATTTCCTTTGTCTTAAGTGACACACATGGTTAAATAACATTTTTCACTTAGTGCTAGAAAATAGCACATCTAAATTACACAGAAATTCTATCTTCTCAATGTCATAAACATACTAATCTCAATAATTTGATTGTTCCTTTTGCTGAAGAGATTCTTTTTATTTGCAATACACCATTTTTCATATATATATGACTTTATCCTTAACGCATTTAGGAAAACACAGATTTTTCTTTATTTACTAGAATTTCAGAATTACAACACCAAAGCAGTATCAATCTCCAATTGCTATGTCGATTTTGGCTAAATTTATGCAATGGCTTCATTATAAAAATTGATTAAAATATTTAATATGAACATTGTCCTAATATCCATTTTATAGAAGGAAAATAATAAATTGAAATATTAACTGAAGAAGTAATGTTATATATGATAGAACATTCTTCAACTCTAGAGATAATATTTCAATGTAAGGTCAAGAAAAATTATTTGCTAAAAAGTTCATATAGTCTATGAAATCACATTAGTGAAGAAATAAAATGAGAATAAAAATTGGTAAGGAATCACGCTAAAGAAAAATCATAGGGCCTGGCGGGATGGCTCAGTGGTCTAAAGCACCTGCTTGGGGAAGCTTGGGCAGCTTCAGGGACCACAGTTCGATCCCTGGCACCACATGCTGCGCCAGCCCTGACCTCGGGACGGGCTGAGCGGGCCATCAAAATGAGTGAATAAACAAACAAAGGTTCTGAAACAAGAATAAAAATAATAAATAAAATAAAAATTAAGAAAAAGAAAAATCATAAACCTGGAGATCACTATATTAAGCAAAGCAATCTAATATCAGAAAGATCGATTTTCTATCCTTGAGCAATCCAAGGAATTAAAGAAGAGGATGTGCACCAGGGGAAAGAGAAAAAAGAGATATGTAACAGGAATAGAAATGATTGAGCATATCATATCCATACATGATACTTGGTCATGCCAAAGTGAAATCCATTCATCTAAAGAACTAATATTCACTAATGTTTGTTTAAGAAGGGAAAGTATGCTGAAAATTTAATATTACTTCTCAGTGAATGGTTGGAGTTTGAGTGGCTTTGATTTCTCTTTACATTGGGGAATATTTTAATTAGTCTCCATACCCATGATATTCAAACTCAATCAAAAGTCAAAAGAAAGTTAGGACCAGTGAGAAAGAATAAGTAAAGAAATCTTAAACACATCACTGATCCGTTTTCCTCAGATTTTTTTCATTCAGACTCTTAACTTGGATCTATTCTTTGCTCTCTGGAGTTTTATTTCCAACCACCAATTTGCCATTTCAACTTTGATATTTCACAGGCATCTGACATGTTACAAACTCAAAGCTGAACTCAACACATTCTCTTAAAATAATTTTATTGTTATTCTCTTCAGTTAATGTCAACTTTGTTGTTCCAGTTTCTATAGCTGCAATGTTTAGATGACGTTTGTGTCTCCATTTTTGTCCTACCTTCTTCATCCAGCTTTTCAACTAATATTCACGACTTCGCTTTCAAAGCACAACTGGAATACAGAAATTCACAGCACTCTCACCATCACTATGGATTGTTTTCTAGCCTCCTGTTGTTTTAATCTAATTTGAAAGAGTAGCCAGAGGGTGACAAAATCATAGCTAATACCAGTTCATCTCAACAATTTGCGATGCCTTGCATGAAAGTACAAGGGCAGTGATAATTGCATGTTTCATACAATGAAATATGACAGAAGATGTACAAATTTGGCTCATTCACTTTCCCTTTGAGTTCTCTTACTAGTCTCCAGGTGATTCATTTCACATACAATAAGCTGAATGGTTGTACCCTTCAAAAATTCAGACGTTGTGATTCTAGTCCACAATGTGATGACATTAGGGGATTGGAATTTAGGGCTACATTTGGGTAACAAAGTAGAGCCCTCATGGCTTATGTTCCCCAATGAAAGAGACGGCGAGAGCACTCTCCCTTCCTACCACATGAGGACACAGCAGTAACTTGGCCTTGTGAAACACGGCAGAGCATCAGGTCTGATCTCAGTCATGAGGACATCCTGATCTTGGACTTGGAGTTTCCAAACAGTAAGAAAAATGTCTGTTGTTTACGGTTTTTTTTTTTTTTTTTTTGAGACAGGGTCTCGCTATGCAGTTGAGGCTGGCCTTGAGCTCACTTTTGTAGCCCAGGCTGGTCTCGAACTCGCACCAATCCTCCTGCCTCAGCCTCCTGAGTGCTGGGATTACAGGCGTGAGGCAGCACGCCTGGCTATGTTGTTTATGTTTACTACCAACCCAATCTGTGGTGCTTCACTCTAACTTCTCAGCTATAAAACACCACCCATGACACAAGTCTTTCTTGTTCCTGCAGTAAGCAGCACAAGTCCCTTCAGTGCTTTGTCCTGGATTCTTTCTTCTGTGCAGAATTTTCTTTGCTTAATGAAATGGTTAGTATTGTCTAGCTTAGTAAAACTATAGTCTCAATTTGGACAGTCAAGCACTAAGTGTAGCTCTGTGTGTGTGTGTGTGTGTGTGTGTGTGTGTGTGTGTGCGCGTGTGTGTGTAATCACCTGAATTAACTAAAGGACATTAACCTTAGTAAATTTGCTGACCCTGATTCAATCACATGAAATGGCTTAAGAGCAAAAATAAGATTACTAGAAAAAGAAGAGACTCTGCCTATTGGTAGCATCTTTGGCACATGTATAAGAGTTACAGATAGGCCTTTCTGATGACTTACTTCATTTTAGATTCCTCAACAAACAGGTATATCAATATTCTATAATGAATAGACTGAAAAAAATTCTTTATTAGATGCAGTTTGATGGGAGAATTTATAAATACATCTAAAAATTCAGTAATGGTATGTATGTATGTATGTATTTGATTATATGATTCTATAATTACTGATTCTAAATAAAAATCAGAAGCAATTTTTAATTTCGAATTCTACCAAGTAACATTTTGTACATGTTCACAAAATTCATCTAAATTATATATCTTTGTAAGTAATTCAGATTGAGTTGGACTTTGAAGCAAATACTAAATAATGCAAACCCACATGGAAAATATTGTGAAACTATCAAGGCAATTCATGGTGCTAAGTTTACATTAACAATATTTCCAAAATTCATTGCCAATAAAATAAACTTAATATAATAACAACAAGGGAATATAATAGCTAGGGAGTACACCTCTTGACCCAATGTCATCTCAGTGGACTGCTTTTATTCACTTAGTAAAATGTATCTTGAAACAGTTTTCTTGAAGTGTTGTGATACAGCCCTTTTGTTGTATGATATTTAGTTTACTTTGTTCTTAACAGCTTAAATTTAATGCAATAAAATGAAAACACTTTATTTCTCTTTTAAGACTTGGCATCATCTCCTGGCAACCCATATCCCTTCCATTCAATAAATACACAGTAGCAGTGGAGAAATTAGAATCTAAGTGGTCAGAGCTTCAGACATCCATTAGTTTGTGTTTGTAGCTGAGTGATATTACTTGTTGCAAAAAAGAAAATGAAATGATAAAAACATATTGAAGAGCCTTCTCATGACCCTGCCATTTCTGGCAACACATGTAGCCAACAAAATAAAAGGAAATAGGTAGTCTGAGACAGTATAAAACATAAAGTAAAATACCATCAATTCTCTTGAAACATAAATCTGATGAAACCATGTATATAGACATTAGAAAATACTCAAGTTCTTTTTTTTCTGCTCTTGTCTAATAATTAATTTGGGGCCCACAGCAGGGGTGAGGGCTGAAACATGATCCACATGCTCTTAATGTCATGGTAGTAATACCATCAACCACCACCTGAGTTTAGAATATAAGATATTTATAGTAGCTTTAAAAACCTAAGTGTGGGGGTCCTGTGGGATGGCTCAGTCGTCTGGAGCGCCTGCTTGGGAAAGCTTGGGTGGCTTCAGGGACCGCGGTTCGATCCCCGGCACCACATGCTGCACTGGCTCTGCCCTTGGGGTGGGCTGAGCCGGCCATAAAAATGAGTGAATAAACAAACAAAGGTTCTGAAACAAGAATAAAAATGATAAATAAAATTCGTAAAAAAAAAAAAAAAAAAAACCCTAAGTGTGCCTCTTTAGTTTTATTTTATTATTTTAATTTTTATGCGTTTAGTACGGGGGATACAGGGTCTACAGGGTCTCACTATATAGATCCGACTCTTGGTGATTTTCCCGTTTTCAGCCTCCCAAAGTGCTGGGATTACAGACGTTCACCACCATGCCACCTCAGTGGTCTTCTCGGTGCCATCTCAGTGCACCCGGGTGTATGGCCAGTGTAGCACACTAGGGATTGGGGACTGAATCATGGCTGCTGCGCTCTGCAGAAGCAGGGGCTGTAGTCCACCGATCTATTAGGTCGGCCCTTTTAATTTTAGTACACTGGTTAATTTGCACTTTTTTTCCCGCTGAGAATTGAACCCAGGGCCCTTGCACATGTTAATCTAAGCACACATTTAATTCATAAACACGAATTTTGGCCCCATTTTGCCAAATTTGAAAAACATTAGGTTTAAGACTGTAGGAGTTTTCTATTATGTGTAACTCATACCATAAACATCTACATGCATTATAATGTGATTTGTACTTTTATTTCACCATAGGTTTTTAGGCATGTATTCTGGGAGAAGAATGTGACATCCTGTACAGCCTCCTGCAGTTCTTAGTCCCTTACAGACCAGGAGATAAAGATAATGATGCCATAAAAATGAACAGTATCATAGAAAATTTACTGTGCTCAAATTTACCACCAAGAATTCTAAAGAAAAAATTTAACTCGTTTTTTTTTTTTTTTTTTTTTTTGAGTTATGAGCAAAGAGCTAAAAATATACTTGTTAAATAAAGAACAAATATTATTGAAAGCTGATGGTAAAGTCCTTTCATGATACTGTCTCCTTCCACATAAAAGCTCTAGCTGCAGCTTGCAGGGTATATGAAAGGTGGTGCTTGGCGTACATGGGAAACTCCACTCTTATTTATACACTGAAAAGGACATTTATTTTTACATTCAAAGAAAGTTGAAAATGGCATTCCCATCCTTAGCTGGCTCTGGTAATAATATACATCCAGAGCTCTCAGGTGACATAGCCAGATAGAAGCGCAGCATCAAGTGGCACTAGGAAGGGTTCACTGAGAACCAAGTGATAGGGAAATTTTAGACCAAATAAACTGGAAATAGAATCAAACAAAATTCAAGTTGAAATAAAATGTTTCATGCTCTCCTTTCTCGGTCAGCCATTAGAAAAACAGACTTGGTAGCCAAGGAAAATCGATCAAATTCAGACTGTGAAATAAATTCCTTAGCTGTTGCACCCCAACTTCCAGAAAACAAACTCAAAGTTTGACTGACAAGAACTTAAGGAATGTACTGTTTTCAGATGTATAGGAAGATGAACCATTAAAGATGGAAAAACACCCAGCAATGAGAAAGAGGCAAAAGTCTATGAGTTTTACCATGAATTTATCAACTGAAGTTAGAGGAAGAAAGTAGAGGCTCTGTGTCACACATGACCGGAAATCAGTTGTCATGGTTTGTGTCTAGTCATCCCCCTAAAGCCTCATGCAGTCATTGGGCAGACTACTCCAATCTGTGATTGACTCATGATCCGAGGCTGTGATTACTGCTGGGATTATGGATCTTACTACTGGTGGGATTATGGGTGTAAGTGCTACACTGAGCCAGGGGCATAGAGCCTGAGTGCAACTTGCAGAAGACAGACTTGCTCTCTGTTGCCATTGTTGCTCCCTTACATGTGCTACTTTGCTTTGGACCCAGCTGAGCAAGGACTGAAACCTCCAGTAACTGTGAACTGAATAAAGCTTTCCTTTCTTCATTTTGGGTGTCAGATATTTGTCCCAACAACGAGAGAAAAGTAACTGAGAAACCCATGAAGGCTGTAAATGTGTATGGAAAGTACCCAAGAAGTGGTGAAAACCTAGGTCTTCCTGAAAAGACCAGGGAAGTGCAAAACCATACCTATATCTCTGCCCTCCATAGTGCTGTTAGTAGCTTCCAGGACTCAAGTCAAACTTTTACCACATCAAGCGATTTTCCATAATGCACCTCTGGAGTCTCGCCTCTAGTGGCAGAGGACAGAAACACTTTCTTCATATGAAATTATGCACTTGAGTCTAAAACTTCTCATTAAGAAATCAAAAATTTTTCTCAGCATTGTGTTATTACCTCTAGGCAAAAATAACACTTGGATTAATATAATTGGTCATGCCAAATTAGAAGTTTAGCTTTTGTATTTGGCTTTTGGAAGGAAACTTCTAGGCCTAAGGTTTTCCCTTCTAGTTAGATTTCCTGTGCCTAGGTGGCTTGGGCCCCTAAATACAATAAGGTATGGATCAGGCATTCCAAAAAACCACCAATGTGATCTGACATTACATGATACCAATGAGCCGGAAGTGTTAACAACCTGGTGGGAAAATCAGGCTTGCTTAGCCAATGAATTCCTAATAACAATCCTGAACAGCAATGCTCAGGACACTCTTCCTGGACAACAGTACTCTGCACTTGATCACATATGGAGACCAGGAAGATAGCCAGCCTGACCCCAGGAAGAAGACACTAGAAGCTCCAGATATGCAATGCTTCCCAGTCTCTATGCAATGAGCTTATTCCCTTGCCTCAATTTGATCTATACCCTTTCCCTGTCATGTGCTGTAACTGTGAGCATAATTGCTGAGATCTGTGACTCTGTCTTAGTTACTTTTTACTTGTTGCTGGGACAAATACCGGACACTCAAAATGAAGGAAGGAAAGGTTTATTTAGCTCACAGTTTATGGAGGTTTCAGTCTATATTTGGCTGGCCCAAGGCTGAGTGGAACAGGGCAGAGAGCATCCAGTTCATGGTGGCAGAGCAACAACAAAGTGGTGACAGAGGCAGCCAACCAAACAAGGCAACAGAGCAATAACTCTAGTCTGTCTCTCTGTCTCTCTTTATACTCCTATCAGGCTCTGAGCTGCCTTAGGATATCTACCCTAGACAACACCCATAGTCTCAGCCCTACTCAGACTGATAATCCCATCAGTACTAAAACACATAATCCCAGTGACTCATGAGTCAAGTCTCATTCTATAGAAGTCCTCACCCAATGACTACATGAGGCTTTGGAGGGACAACTAGACATAAACCATAACAGACTCCTTCAGGAAGTGACTAGACTTGAGAATGGAGTTGGATGCCTCCTCAAATTGTAGATGGGGTCAAAAGCGAAGATGGTTTGTGGGCCATTTGCTTTAGCAGTCTGACCTAAATTCTACCCAAAAGAACATTAGAGTTGAGTACAATGATAAGATTCTAATCAATATTTAATAAGGATTTCTGGATGAAGAGGGAAAGGATGAACAAAATTAAGTCTAGAATATGCCAAAATTAAATATAAATAACAAAGTACATACCTGAGAAGCTCACAAAAGATACCAGTATGATAAATACATACCCATCTATTCAAATTACTAAAGCTAGAGACAAAGGATAACATATTAAACCATTTGAGAAGCAAGACTCATTCAATGATGAAGAATAAAGAAAAGAATCACATTTGTCCTGGGAAAATACACAAACAAACAAACAAACAAACAAATGAAACCTTAAGAGACATGAAAGAAAACTTATATTCAACAGTGAATGCAAGCTTTTCAAATCAGAATTCTTTACCAAGTAAAAAGATTTTCCAACAATGGAGTAAAACAAAGACATTCTTGGGAATGTCTTTGAAAGAATTTATTGCCATAAAATAAAAACAAGTTTTTCCTTCAGTGGGAAACAATGTGATTTACGATACTACATATGGGATCTACTCAAACTAATGAAGAATTGTGGAAATCAAAAGAATGAAGTCAGTAGTGAATTAATCTTATTTTTAATTGTTCTCAAAAACCCAATATCTAGGGGCCCAGCGGGATGGCTCAGTGGTCTAAAGCGCCTGCTTGGGAAAGCTTGGGCGGCTTCAGGGACCGCAGTTTGATCCCCGGCACCACATGCTGTGCCAGCCCTGCCATCGGGGCAGGCTGAGTCAGCCATAAAAATGAGTGAATAAACAAAGGTTTGAAACAAGAAAAAATAAATAAATAAATAAAAACCCAATATCTAAAATAAAGTATGTCTAATATATTGTATGCTATAGCAAAAGTTCAAGTAGAGTCATATAAAAGGTACCACCAAGACCAATGAAAATCAGGAATTAATATTTATTTAAAATATATGTTGCGGTGGAGTAACTAACAGTCACTTTGAATACCTAGCAGAACAGAGCCCACATGATGCTGAGGATGGACGGCCCACCAAGGATTGCTGCCAACAGCATACAAAGAGAACTGATGAGTCTCCTCGATAAGCGGCAGTGCTGGTTTTTGTGTATGAAGTCAGCCGTTCTCGTTGTCTGAGGAGCTTGTGTCCTTTATGTCCCTGGAGATGGCTGCAACTCTCTTCTGGGAAACGCTGGTCCTTACCTTAGGCATCACTTTCTGGCTCCAGTGCAGATCTTTCAGTGGGCAAGCATAGAATCTTCATCTTCCTGGCACAGAATTTCTAGTTTCTACTGCTGACTTTTGGGACTTCCTAGTATATATCCTTGGCATAGACTCTCATGAGACATTGTTGTAAGCTCCAGACATTGCTGTGAGTCTAGCTTTAGCTCAACTCATGGAAGATGCTAGAATGGGCTATAAGTCTTCAGGTGGAGTCCAGCAGGGCATTTCCATAAAATCCAGACCCTTAGCTACATTCTGACTGATTGATTGATCGATGGATTGATTTGGCTCAGGGTCTTGCTCTGTAGCTCAGACTCATAGTAATCCTCCTGTCTCAGCCTCCCCAGCACTAGGATTATAAGCATTGGCACCATGCCCAGTTTTAGTGGCCAGCTCAGGGCAGGGCCTACAGGGCACGTGGTAATGGGGAATAGAACCCAGGTTTTACATTTGCCAGACCACTGATGCTGAGACCACTGAGCTATCTCCATGGCCCATCAGCTGGACTTTTTGAGGTTCTACTGTGCAAACAGATCTCTTATACTGTTTTGCATTTGACTTTTTGGGTGAATGTGATAAATAATCCTATAAATGGTGTGCTTGTGTTAAATCCTTTTCCTTATGAACCTTGACTATAATACATGTATAGTTCTGTTGGAAAACCAAAGACCTTCACTTTTAAAGAGCTAAAAATATATTAATAGAGGATAAAAAATGTATTCATTTAAAAACATTCACTAAATATAAAGAAATACAAAAACTAAACAGTAAGCTGAGAAAATAGAAAATGACCAACACAATATAAGATTTTAGTCCAACTGAATAAAAGTTAGTGTTAAAAATGATTAGACTAAATACATGTGTTGAAATGCAAATATTGACTTGGTACACACATACTGGAATTCATTGACACATATACAGGGATAAGGGGCTAAACAGTAGTTCATAGCGTCTTTGTTTAAAGCACTCCCTTGGGTAAACTCAGTCAGGTGGATGGGACTTCAGTTCAATCCCCAGCTCCACCCTTTCCACTAGACCTGCCCTTAAAGCATCCTGAGCCACCAAAACAAAAGTGGAAACAAAAATAAATCCTTCTCGATGTTGTGGGGCCAGCCTGACAGCTGAGTGGACTAAAGTGCCTGCTTAGACAGAGCACAGAGACTGGGTTTTCATGACCAGCATGGGTTGCTCGTCCAGCCCTGGGCATGCTGAGATGGTGATTGAGACTGGGCATGGTGACACATGGCTGCACACCCAGCACTTGGGAGTGTGCAAACAGGAGAATCACTGCAAGTCCAATCTACATAGTGAAACCCTGCAAATCCTGTCCTAAAAACATACATACATACATACATACATACATACATACTAGAAATGCCAAAGAACTGGTAAAGATAAGAAAAATATCTAATGTAAACACAGGGGAAAATAACAGAAAATAGTGAAGAATAATGAAAAAAAATACTTCATTGGAAAACTTTCATACATTTCTTCATAAACTCTAGCAAGTCTGACCCTGGTAAAAAATAAACAGTATCAAAAATGAATGCACAGCCTGGCAGAATGGCTCAGTGGTCTAAAGTGCCTGCTTAGGAAAGCTTAGGCGGCTGCAGGGACCGCGGTTCAATCCCCAGCACCACATGCTGCACCAGTCCTGCACTCAGTGTAGGCTGAGCCAGCCATAAAAATAAATAAACAAACAAACAAAGGTTCTGAAACAAGAAAAAAATTAAAATTAAAATTAAAAATAAATGCAGGTATAACACCACAGATTTTATATTCACCAAAATAATGTAAAATATTATAAAAACCTTTCTATGCACATATATTTGAGCGTGTAGATAGACAATATGAATTCCATGAGGCACATAAATTATCAAAATTGACTGATGAAGATTATTTAGAACTTACTTATTCATACATGCAAGTTTTTAGCTAAAGCTGAAAATTCAAGTGCTAGGTGGCTTCATTTAAGAATCAACCATCATTTGAAGAAGATGTAATGCGCATTATATAAAGTCTATTTATGATATTATCATGGCCATGATATTCAAAACAGCAAACATATCACAGGAGAGACAACTAACAACATCCTGTATGAATATGCATTAAAATATCATCAAGAAAATACTAGCATATAATATGTGAAAACAATAACACATTTCATGTAGGTAGAGTCATTTTCAAAATGAAAGGTGGCTGCAATATTTGAAAACTGACCATTTAATTAATCGTTGTAGGACCCGGCGGGATGGCTCAGTGGTCTAAAGCACCTGCTTGGGAAAGCTTAGGCGGCTTCAGGGACCACGGTTCCACCCCAGGCACCACATGCTGCGCCAGCCCTGCCTTCGGGGAGGGCTGAGCCGGCCATAAAACGTAAAAATGAGTGAATAAACAGACAAAGGTTCTGAAACAAGAAAAATAAATAAAAATAAAAAAAGGGGCCCAGCAGGATGGCTCAGTGGTCTAAAGCGCCTGCAGGCCGCTGCAGGGACTGCAGTTCCATCCCTGGCACCACATGCTGCGTCAGCCCTGCCCTCAAGGCAGGCTGAGCCAGCCATAAAAATAAATAAACAAACAAGCAAAAGTTCTGAAACAAGAAAAAATAAAATAAAACAATAAAAAATATTTTAAAAATTAATCGTTGTAACATGTAGAAAAGCAATATAATAAATAGTAAGTTGATAATTTATCATTTCAACATATTGATGTAGAAAGCAAGTTATCTTTAAGCTATATAATGGAAGGCATTCATGAAAGCTCAATATCTATTCATGATGAAATACTGTAGACTTGGCTCCAGTCACTGAGCCACCACCGAGGACTCAGATGCCTCCCCCTTGAGCCTCCTGCTTCCCGGTGATCTGTCCCCCCTGCCCACCTTCTCCTGTAGCCACCTTCCACGGGCCTTTCCCACAGAAGAAACGGAACCATATAGTATGTCCGCTCTCCAGAAACTCCACTCTTTCGATTCCTTTGGAAATAAGGGTGATGACCTGCTCCCTGCAGGCACTGAGGATTATGTCCATTTAAGAATCCAACAGAGTGCCGGGCATGGTGGTGCACGTCCGTAATCCCAGCACTCGGGAGGCTGACGCAGGAGGATCGGTGCGAGTTCGAGACTAGCCTGGGCTACAAAAGTGAGCTCAAGGCCAGCCTGAACTGTACAGTGAGACCCTGTCTCAAAAAGACAAAAAAAAAAAAAAAAAAAGAATCCAACAGAGAAATGGCAGGAAGACCCTTACTACTGTCCAAGGGATCGCTGATGATTACAATAAAAAAGCAACTGGTGAAGGTGTTTGAGAAGAAATTTGCCTGTAATGGTACTGTCATCGAGCATCCAGAATATGGAGAAGTAATCCACCTCCAGGGTGACCAGCACAAGAACACATGCCAGTTCCTGGTAGAGGTCGGATTGGCCAAGAACAATATCTGAAGGTTCATGGATTTTAAGTACTTGTGGCTCATTAAAGCTTACATGAGGATTTCCTTGCAGTGAGTAGAATGCTCCTTCAGTCCCCTTTCACAAGTTCAAAAACCTCACAGCTTATATAATGTAACCACTGAGGTCCGCTTTCATTTGGATTCATGTAACTCCTTCATGCAATAAACTGAAAAGAGACATGCCAAAAACAACCACGACAAGAAAAATACTGTAAACTGGCAACAAAAGAGAAATGCCTAACTTGGTAAACAACAAACCTAAAGTCAACAAAGAGCATTTCGTCCTCAAATGAGAAGCTGAATACTTTTCCTAAAGGTTGAAGATCAGCACAAAGATGACTATTGCCGTTACCCCATCACCACAGAACAAGAAGTTTCAGCAGGAGCAACAAAGGAATTTTTATATTAGAATAGAAAATAACTCAAAGTCTCCTATTCTTAGAAAACATAATCATTGTGGTAAGAAGACCTTAAAGATTCTAGAAAAGACTCAGCGTGATTACATACACTCAGCAAAGGCTAGGTACAGCTCAGCAGCCTGGGAAGCTGAAAGAGAAGAATCTCAAGCTGAAGCCCTGCCTGGGCAAATTAGTGACTCAGAGAGACACTGTGTTGGACCTAAAAAAATAAAATGACCTTACCTTGAATATACTTCAGGGTAAAAGCCCTTGGGTTTAGTCTCCAGTACTGATGACAAATATGAATTGAATATTGAAAATTTTTAACAACTGTAAGCTCTAGTAAAAGCACAAATAAAATATTTGGTCATAAATATAAAAGGCGGCTGGGCGTGGTGGCTCACACCTGTAATCCCAGCACTCAGGAGGCTGAGGCAGGAGGATCGGTGCGAGTTCGAGACCAGCCTGGGCTCAGGACCAGCCTCAACTGCAGCCTCAACTGCATAGCGAGACCCTGTCTCAAAAAGACAAAAATAAATAAATAAATAAATAAATAAATAAATAAATAAATATAAAAGGCATTTTTTTATTTGACCCTAGAGAAAATGAATTCCATGTGTGTATTTGGCACAGGATCTTGCCATGCAGATTGAACTCATGATGATCCTCCTGTTCTCAGCCTCCTCAGCACTGGGATTACAGGTATGCATCACCATGCCTGGCCTTTGTTGCTAGTTCAACATGCCCCAGGGACAGGACCCACGTAGCATGGGGCAACATGCGGGACCAGAGATAGAACTCTGGTCTCTACGCTTGCCCAAGCAGGTACTTTATCTGCTGAACTCTCTTGCTGACCCATGCTTTTATACTTTGTATGACTTACTTTCTTTTATATAAATGACCCAAAATATATTTAATTTCTGTGTTGAAAATTCAGATTTACACATCAGTTTGTTTTGAAAGAGCTCTAGTCATTTTCATGACACAGTTTCATAAGGTGATGCCTGCAAAACAGTGAGTGAATAGAAAAGATTTCTCTAAAAGACCAGAAAAGCTTTCATGTCTGTTCTTACCCTCTGCACATAAAAGTTCTCATTTATTTTCCCAAGGTTATTTCTTTTTCTCACAAAGTAAAAAGAACATGAGAAAGTTCAGGCAATGTTTGGTAAGCTACTACTATTTAAAATCTGCCAAAATATTGAAACAAAATTTTACAAACCTTCTCAATAGGCAGGATTTAGGGCTGGCAAGATGGCTCAGCAGTCTAAAGCACCTGTTTAGGCAAGCTTAGGTAACTGCAGGGACTGTGGCTCGAACCCTGGTTGGCTGAGCTGGCCATCCAAAAAGAAAAAAAGAAAAAAGGCAAAAATGTAGGTGCCTCTGAGCAATGGTTCACTTTGACCAATATCTTGAACACAGTGCTTTTATCTTGCATTCAAGTTATACTTCTGTTGAGATCCAGGGCACCATTTCTAGAAGTAGAACTGAAAGGAAATGCTAGCTACAAGCCCTAGATATGAATTGCCTTCCCTTTATCTGATAAAAACTAAGACAGGGTAGACTCGTTGCAGCGGGGTCAGACTGCAACGCAGGCAGAGTAGGGCTGGGGCGTGGGCCAAAGGATTCTGGCCGCCCAGTGCTTCCACCCGTGTCAGCGGAGGCCGCGGTAGTGGAGCCAGCCGGGCTGGAGTTGGGACTGATCCTGTCCCCGCCAAGTGGGCGCGCCCGGAGCAGGGCCTGCGACACTGCAGCGCGGCGCACCAGTCGTCGCCATGATCATCCCTGTTAGGTGTTTTACCTATGGGAAGATTGTCGGCAACAAGTGGGAAGCCTACCTGGGACTGTTGCTGGCCGAGTACACCGAGGGGCATGCCCTGGATGCACTGGGTCTGAAAAGCTATTGCTGCCGCCGAATGCTGCTAGCACATGTGGACCTGACTGAAAAGCTCCTCAGCTATGCACCCCTGGAGAAGTGACCACTGCAGAAAAGCTGACTGCAGCGACCATGGCCTGCTGGGTTCAAGCTAAAGCATTGAAGAGGTGGAAGCAACACTGGGCCACAGCCATGTGGGCATAACACCCATTCTGTGAAGAATCCAGTAAAGGTCCTTGAAGAACTAAAAAAAAAAAAAAAACTAAGACAGGCCTGGGGGCATGGTGGCTCACACCTGTAATCCCAGCACTTGGGAGGCTGAGGCAGAAGGATCAGTGTGAGTTCGAGACCAGCCTGGGCTACAAAAGTGAGCTCAAGGCCAGCCTGAACTGCATAATGAGATCCTGTCTCAAAAAGACCAAAAAAAAAAAAAAAAAAAAAAAAAAAAAAAAAAAAAAAAAAAAAAAAAAAAAAAAAAAAAAAAAAAAAAAAAAAAAAAAAAAAAAAAAAAAAAAAAA
>PVJA010003909.1:24128-57436 GCA_004027025.1 Myocastor coypus | reverse complement strand
AAAGAATTCAAGATGAGAGGAAAATATATGTAAACTGTCTAAATAGAAATAAGATAAGACAGTAAGTACACTTACCATTAAATATTAAAGAGTTGACTTGAATTCTAGAGTTTTTGATTTCACAAGAAAATATAACTAGGTGATAGGTAAATCAATAACAAAATAAAAATGGATATAATGCCTATAGTGGAGGTCAGTAAAGAAAAGAGAAACTAAAAAGAAGGGGACATACCAAAGCATAGACAAAATCAAGTATTTATCTATACAGTACATTTGAAAAATGTGTCTTTATTTATTTATTTATTTATTTATCTATCTATCTATTTGGATTTTAGGAAAGTGTCTACAGAGTGTTGAGGGTCTCACTACTAGATCCGACTCATAGTGATCTGCCTGTTTACAGCCTCCCTAGAGCTGGGATTACAGGCACGCCATCACACCCAGTCTCAACTGCAGTCTCAGCGTGACCCAGGGGTGAGGCCACGATGGCAGGGCTGCAGATAAAACCCCCATCCCCTGAGACTGCTTGCAGGCACTTTAATCTGCAGAGCTCTTTGGCTGGCTCTCAAATTTTAAGTTTATGATCAATTTTTGGGGAAAAAAAACCTAGTAGAAAATTTCATTTTTATTCAACCTGTTTTAGATATTTTAGTACTTTTACAGTACTTCTCAAACACAGAATATCATGCCCTCCAATGCAAAATGTTCTTGGAAATTAAATTCTGTATGATTGTGGTAGTGCAAGTGCTATGTGAGACTTTCAAGACAAAAGTTCATAGTCATAACACGAATTTCTTCCCAGGTGAAGATGGAAAGGGAAATAAAGGAGTCAGGCAGGCACTGCAGTCCTCAGGTGGGTTCTCCAAGGCTATTAGCAGGCATGGTACCAGACTTGCCCGTCAAAGTCTGTCCTCCAAGAATAGCCCTGCTGCTGGCAGGATGCCTCAGTGGTCTAAAGCGCCTGCAGGTGGCTGCAGGGACCACAGTCCGATCCTGGCACCACATGCTGCGCCAGCCCTGCCCTCAGGGCAGGCTGAGCCGGCCATAAAAACAAACAAACAAAAGTTCTGAAACAAGAATAGCCCTGCTACAGCATCGCAACTCCACACAGCCACAGGCAACAGGATCCTCGGGGTTTAGAAGGGTTCCACAGGGGAGCAGCTGAGTCGGTCCTGCTCAGTCCACTGGACCTGAGATCGGAAAGGTACATTTACACAGCCAGCGCCACTCTCAATAAAGGCAAAACAAAACAACAACAAAAGCACTTACGTGAGGAATCTCAGTTCTTTCTCTTCTTCCCCATTCGCTACTATCCCACTTATGAGTCTGATATGAGTGAACTTCTAGTTATTATATAATGTAATAATAGAAATAAAATCATGGGCAACAAAAATACTCTCAGAAGCAAATATTACTACATGTTGCCCCTAGCACAGGTAGCAATTTAAGTACATAATTATAAGTGGAAGCAATAGAAAATCTAGTTATATATCATTCAACCCAAGTTAAATCTGAATTTCCATCACCTGCTTTCCAAAAGTTTCAAGGACAGTGCAGTATGACAGAAGAGAAAGGCGTGAAAGTGGAAGACTGATTGAGATTAAAATGTCTTACTGTTTTAAATTTTACAAAAAATATATGATCAGGTGAATATTTTGCTCGAGCTCCTCATAAGGTCTTGGAATGGGAGCTTGAAATGAAGAAGCCTGACCATTAAGCTTAATTAAATCCATAGTTCATTTGCTCCTGGAGCTTATTAAGTATCTGACTAAACTCTCTCTTACTTTTAATTTTGAGAAAGAGTAAAATATAGGTACCCAAGTTTCCCTGAACAGTGGAAAGAAACCACTAAACCTTTTCCACAGGGAATATGACTAACATTCTTTATTACCTGCCTCCCATTTAAATGGAAAGGACAAGATATGTAAAAGAGCAAGAAAAATGGTGGAAAGGTGTGATGTAATTGAATGTGGAGGAGTTAAAGTAATCTGAGTTGCAAATGTGTCTCTCTTTATGTCCCCTTGTTTCAAAGCTCATGAAACACCCAATAAAAGCATAATAGCTCGAATGGCACACTTTTCAGTAATTACTATGAATGTTTGAATATCCTAATTTTACTTCTTCCAAATTTTCACAACAAGTCCCTTTATTTTTTAGGTTATTTTGATCTCATCTGCTACTACATTCTGCACATGTGAAACAGGAAAATATGTGGAAGGTATGATAGGAAGACAAAGACTGAAAGATTAGAAAACAGTTTTTTAAAAGAAAAGCTGGGGCCCGGCAGGATATCTCAGTGGTCTGAAGTGCCTGCTTGGGAAAGCTTGGGAGGCTTCAGGAACCGCAGTTCGATCCCCAGCACCACATGCTGTGCCAGCCCTGCCCTCGGGGTGGGCTGAGCTGGCCATAAAAATGAGTGAATAAACAAACAAAGGTTCTGAAACAAGAAAAAAAAATAAAATAAAATTTAAAAATTCTTTAAAAAAATAAATAAAAGAAAAGCTGTGTACTTTTAATGACAGAAGTATTACTTAATAATGTGTAAATAATTAAAGACATAGATATGAGTTGCATGTCAATAGAAATTATATTGAAAAAATTTTGTAAGTTAGTAGAATTCAGCAGTAGTTCTCATCAAACCTCCACTTCTTGTATCAAATATCCATACTTTATAGTGTGTCTTTTCAAATTGACACCAGCTCACCTTGAGCTCAGACCAAGTTATTCAATATAAAGGTTATCAGTTGCTACAGCAGCTTGCCTTAGAAAAGTCTTGAGTAAATCCTTAATATTAACCTTTAAGGAAAAATTAAACTGTCTTTTTTTGAAAGTTTAAATAAAGCCTCTCTTAGAGGCTGAGAAACAGAGTTGTTAACCCTGTAAGGCTTTTTCTAATCCTAGTAAGGTGCATGATAAAAGAAAGTGTGAATTGGGAGCTGGAAATATAAAACCAGAAGCTTCACTTCTGTATTTCACGAATAAAATTTGAAGCATATGAGCAAAATGTACACTCCTAAGGAAATGGCTAGCAAAATAAGGAGTCTTTTTCAGAAATGTCTAATATGAAAAAAAAGGGTTTGCTGTTTGTTATTGTGTAAGTTAGTACAATACAACTCATTTGATTGGTTAGTATTTCTAAATAATAATAATGCAAAGGAAGTTTACTTCTGAGAAGGTAACAAAACAGTAGCTGTAGAAAATTTGATTTCATTAGGTGTTTAAATATTTGGCTATATTAACTGAGATAAACATTTTAACCCAGTTGATCTTTGTTCTAGAAAAGATAAGCAAAACATACTGTATATGATATGAAAACTCAACCAGTACCCACTGCTGTGTTTATTTTGTCACAAGGATAATATTTAAAATAGTATCTAGCCGGGCGTGGTGGCTCACGCCTGTAATCCCAGCACTTGGGAGGCTGAGGCAGGAGGATTGGTGCGAGTTCAAGACCAGCCTGGGCTACAAAAGTGAGCGCAGGACCAGCCTCAACTTCATAGCGAGACCCTGTCTCAAAAAGACAAAAAAAAAAAAGTATCTAATGTATCCCACACCATAATCTAAGATTGTTTTTCAGTAGAACAAAGGATGGACAAAAGAATAATCTGTTCATCAAACTCAATAAATACTATTTTGATAGATTAACAGTCCCATTGACTACATTAAATAATGAAATACTGAATTATCAAAATATAAGAATACCAGTGTCTATAGGTATTTGATAATTTTGATAATTACAACCCCCAAAGCAGACATTTTGAATTGTACTCCAGATCAAACTTGTGTATTTGGCTATGAAATTATGTTAGGCTCTTTCAGATTGATTAATATTTTGTTCTAATATAGTTGTAAAAGACTGAATAACTATATATTAGATATCTCTCTATAAATGTATTGTACTGTATATATTGACAAAAATCTTGTAGCTTCATACTCACCTATATATCTAAATACATCAGGCCTATGAGTGTATTGGCCTAAGTATATATTTAGATAGATATGGACATATAGTTACTGATACATACATATATACACACATGCATATGTGTGATTTAAAGTTCTACTTTATCATATGAGAAAATTTGAAATTTATTTTGACAATTTGTATACTTTAATTAAGTAAATTATTGATACCAGATATTTACAAAACCCATGTTTTTATGCTACGACAAAACACACTGTTCAAAATAATGACCAACAATGCTGAAGGAAAGGTGAAAGGTAGGCAGGGACAAGGAAAAAAAGTATATATATACTTATATATGTATATATATATATATATATATATATATACATATATAATTGAATGTCATTTAATAATACAGTGCTATAATTCTATGTGTGTATAGTGGAATGGTTTCATTGACAAATTAAACATTTTATTTTTATTTTATGGGGAGCAACTTGAAAATTATTTATTATTTTGAAATATATAACATTCTTGTTGGCCATACTTATCCTGCTGTGTACTACATCAGCAAAGTTTCCTCCGGTCTAACACAAGCTTTACACACAGCTTTTGATGAACTACTCCTCGGTGCTCTTCCTCCCACTTCAGCCTCTGGTAACCAGTGTTCTATTAACTACTCTTTTAAACTTGACTTCTTATATCTGGTGCCTGAGTGAGATCATGTGATGTCCTCTGGCTGGCTTATCTGCATTAGCATATATATATATGTATATTTTTTTTTCTTGTTTCAGAACCCTTGTTTGTTTATTCACTCATTTTCATGGCCGGCTCAGCCCACCCCGAGGGCAGGGCTGGTGCAGCATGTGGTGCCGGGGATCAAACCGCGGTCCCTGAAGCCGCCCAAGCTGTCCCAAGCAGGCGCTTTAGACCACTGAGCCATCACGCCGGGCCCAGCATATTATTTTCATATTCATCCATATTATTATAAATGACAGGATGACTTCCCTATAAAGACTAAATATTTATATTTTTCCCCAAACACAAATTTCCTCAATTCTTTCCAAATTTTATGGTGTTTTTTTTTTTAACTGCTTGCTTTCACAATTTATGTAACTAAAGCTTTTCAGCTTTATAGTCCATTGAATTTTGGATTTGATTCCTTTTTTATATTATCTTAATTTTTAGTTTCTGGTTACTCATTCTCATTAAATAGGCTTTATACACTCAAGTATATTTGTAAAATAAGTTTTTGATTAAATACATGCAAAGATGGAATAAACTATGCTCTTGTGAACTTCAAATCAGGTTGATTGACAATGGAAATTAAGTTTATTTTTCTTCACTAGTTTTTCATGAGCATAATGCATAAGCTAATTAAATAATATCAATTAAAAATTCTCCACTATTCAACCATTTTCTCAGTATCTATAGTCTCCTCAGAATTATACAGTGTTACATGTTGGTATCCGTTGATAGATAACAAGATGTTTTCAGCATCAAATACCCATTGTGTTTTTTTTTTCCTGTGTGTGTGTGTGTGTGTGTGCGTGCACGTGTGTGTGTGCACGTGTGTGTGTTTAGTACAAGGTCTACAGGGTCTCACTACACAGATGGGACTCATAGTGATCCTCCTGTTTTTAGCCTCCCAAGTGCTGGTATTACAGGCACGCTCCACCACGCCCAGACTCCTTGGTCAGCTCACTACACAGTGGTCCTTGCACTTGCCAAAGCAGGCGCTTATTCTGCTGAGCTATCTTTCCAGCCTAGCGATTGCTGCTAAAAGGGAAAACACATTTAATCCTCTCACAACGGTAGACCCCGACTTTGAAGCACAAAGTCAAGATCAGTTGGTGTGATCACTTTCAACATGCAGCGCAAATGAGATTTTTATTATATATTGTGCAATTTGAGGAAGAATCAGTTATGTTTTAGTCCTTGTCACAAACAGTTCCAAGTGTGCTGTCAGTGATTTATCTGAGTAGCACTAGGAGTCTGAAGAGACCTTATCTTTGGGCTAAGCCTGGTCCTGAACATTCATATAATAGTAAAGACCTCTGGCACATAATTGCATTTGTGTCACTATTAGCTTCTTTCTATATTATCCCCTTAAATGACTTTTTTTCCCCAAAATTTTCTTATCCAAAATTTTGGTTTCAGTGGCCATTCTTTTTTTAACTGATTTTTAAAAATATTTATTTATTTATTTATTTATTTATTTATTTATTTATTTATTTCATTTATGTATTTTTTAAGATGGCGGGCTTAGCCTGCCCTGGGGGTGGGGCTGGTGAAGCATGTGGTGCTGGGGATTGAAATGGAAGTCTAAAGTCACTTTAGACCACTGACCTATCTCATGGGCCCATCCCACAGTTTTGGAAAACATGACTTTGGTCATGTTTGTCACCCAGTACAATGTCTGTGGTTGCCTAACCACAGACCGCTGAGCCATCTCACAGGCCCAGGCCATTCTCATTTAGCTAGCATCCAGAGACTGAACTGCTATTTTATTCCCTGACAAATTAAGCATCTTCTCTCTGTCTTTTACATCCAAAATACTTCGGCATTTTTGTCCCTCATATCGATACTATATATATATATATATATATATATATATATATATATATATATATTCTTCTAGAAAAAGCTTCACTGTACCTCTAAGGTAACAATCTACAAATCAGTGACAGTAAAGATACAGATGTAATATTAAAATTTCTTTAATGTGTGTGTTTAAAACTACCTTTTCCCCCACCTTGTATCATTCATCTATTAATGAGATTTTTCCACCTTTAGTGAAGATTGTCATGTATGCAGAAATTCTAAGGCAATGGACAGATGAAAGCTCTCTTAGTTTGCAAGTACTACTTCAAAAATTTGGGTTTTAACTGAGGAACAGTGAGCCATGGTGTATAAATGAAATGTGCCTTGATTTACTTAATTGCCTTGAATCTTGCCAGTAGTGAAGATGTGTGCAATTCCTCTTCTATTTTGAGAACCTTCCTTTCACCACCACAGCTATTCCTGTGGCATACAAAACAATGGCATTAGACTCTCTCCAGATCCTCATCAGAGTACAATGGCTTTGGAGACCATGGTCAAATTCATCATTTGTTGACATTCCAGATATCTCCAACCTCTCTCTCATTTTGAGAAGAGAGAGCTCTTATATAAAGTGTTCAATTTATGGAAAAAAAAAAAGGTATTCACTATGCAATCATTGTATCTTTTCTCAGTCCAATCATGCAAAGCTTTTCTTTCATCTCTCTCTCTCTCTTCTTTCTTTCTTTCTTTCTTTCTTTTCTTTTCTTTTGTTTTGTTTTCTTTCTTTTCAAGTACTGGGAACCAAACATACAGCCTTGTGGTGCCGGGCTAGTACCACTGAACTATTTCCCCAATCCAAGGAAGTCTTGAAATAATTAATCAGAGTTTCTAGTTGTGTCAAGAAAAGTGGCATTTTATTTCACAAACTACCTGGACCCTACTTACAATTACCTCCCATCACAACACTGTTCCTAGCTTAATGCCTTGCTCCTGTGTCTGTATTTTCTGATACTATTATACACATATTTATTCCAGCACAATCATGGACAGACAAGTACGCATGTACACATATATTTCTATCCAGTTGCTCTTCAAACTCTTTAATTGTAATGTTGATGACATTTTTTCAACAAGGTCAAGAATTATAGAATGAAAGTTGTCATTCAATAAACTCCAATTTAAAATGCTGTATGAAAACAATTACAGATACTAGTTTACTTGAGATTTGAAGCTACAGAAAGTCTCCTATTATGCAGGTGTGCATATGTTATAAAGCTTCTCAATTATCTCCTTCAAAAGCTTGCTACTCCTATATATCTCAGTGATAGAACTAAAATTCTACATGAACACAAAGAATGATCAAGTTATGATGAATATTTGCATTTAAAAAATTACAATCAAAAGGCATATCTTGCGCTTAAGTCCCATGAAAATTTTTCTCTTCACTTCATACATTTTTACCCCATGATTCTTGCCATACTTGAAGCCAATTCTAGAAGACTTTTCTCATAAATTTCTTTGTGGAGCGTGTAAGAAAGCATACAGTACTTCTAGAAGTATTTGTTACATAGGAATCCACTTTATGTACCAGAGTTAGCACCCTAAAACTTCTGGATCTTCCCCAAAGTCAAAATGGAAGTAGACACAAAACAGAAGTAAGATGTGTTGGGTATGCAATTTCCCCACAATGAATGTAATCAATATGTATCCCAAATATGTACTAATAAAAATTTTAAAGGAGGAAAAATGCCAAAACCTAGTCCAAAATGGAAGAAAAGATAAAGTTTTTGAATCCATTGAGGACTGGGAGGTTGCCATGATGGTACAACCAAAGACATGCAAAAGAATTTCCAGAAGGCCATCAAGATAGGTGCTGGGGTTCAATCCTTTGCATCACATGCCACACCTGCCCTAACCTGGGAGCACTCAGCTGGCCACAAAGACTGGCATGGTGGCACAAGCCTGTAATCCCAGCACTGGGGAGGCTGAAAATAGCAGGATAACTATGAGTCCAATCTGTATATTGAGACCCTGTACTTAATACATGGAAAAAGAAATCCAGAACTGCTTTAGATAAGGGCTGGCCAAATATCTCAGCAGATTAAAGCACCTGCAAGCAGGCACAGGGATCTGGGGTTCGATCCCCAGGCTTGCAGTGTTGACCCCAGGCCCGGGCCACACTGAGAAGGCAATTGAGACTAGGTGTGGTGGTGCACACTGTAATCCCAGCTCTTGGGAGACTGTAAACATGTGGATCACTGTGAGCCTGATCTAGTAGTGAGACCCAGAACAACCTGTAGATCCTTCTCTAAAATACAAAAAAGAAAGAAAGAGGGGCCCGGCGGGATGGCTCAGTGGTCTAAAGCGCCTGCTTGGGGAAGCTTGGGCGGCTTCAGGGACCGCGGTTCGATCCCCGGCACCACATGCTGCGCCAGCCCTGCCCTTGGGGTGGGCTGAGCTGGCCATAAAAATGAGTGAATAAACAAAGGCTCTGAAACAAGAAAATAAATAAATAAATAAAATTAAAAAAAAAAAGAAAGAAAGAAAGAAAAAAGACAGAACTGCTTCAGAAAGTGACAAGAATGATGGGAAAGTGTACCTAAGGCAAGGGGAAGTATTTTGGGGGAAGATTAATGGCAATGTGTTTTAAGATTTTACTGTGTTTTACAATGTCACTAGCTATTTCTGTAACTTAGTTTCTTTAAATTCTTTATCTAAATCTACATCTTTAAGTACTGAATTCATTATTGCCCACAAAATTCAAAGATTAAACCCTCCTGATATTTTTACTTGAAAAAATTAAGATTTTATTTATTTTGTAAGGAGTCTTGCTACACAGCTCAAACTTGCAGCAATCCTTTGGTCTCAGCCTCACCAGTGCTGGGATTTCAGGTGTGTGCTACTATGCCCAAAACTGCATGGCATGCTCCAGGTTCCCGGGCTGGTGCAGCATGCTATACCAGGGATTGAACTGGGTCCTTGTCCCTACTGGCAGGCACTTAGACCACTGAGTTATCTCCTCAACACTTCCTAACAGTTTTAAAACACACATTCCAAACTTTAATTTTCATTCAGTCTTGTACAAATTTGGGCTGCTTTATAAAAGCTACAATATTAATATACAAATTTGGCATCTGGGTGTGCAGCAACAGAAACCAAATTTTTAAAATATAATTCATTGTAATTATGCAGGTATTCAAACACAACAAAAGATTAAGGGTATAGTAAGTACAATAGCAGATTGGACAACTGCAATAGAAAATCAAACAAAAAGAAGCATACTTGTTGCTTTAAGTTGACCTCTATGTACCCAAGAACACATATTGAAAAGTAACCTGTTATGGTTTGTGTCTAGCTGTCCCCCTAAAGACTCGAACAGTCATGGGGCAGGGACTTCTAGAGTTTGTGACTAACTCATGATCCACTGGGATCATGTGTCTTAATAGTACTGGGATTATGGATCTTAGTACTGCTGGGATCCTGGCTGTAGCCTGAAGTGGATAGCCTGACACAGAGAACCTGAATGCATTATAAGAGAGACAGAGAGGGCCCAGCAGGATGGCTCAGTGGTCTAAAGAGCCTGCTTGGGGAAGCTTGGGCGGCTTCAGGGACCACAGTTTGATCCCCGGCACCACATGCTGCGCCAGCCCTGTCCTCAGGGCGGGCTGAGCTGGCTATAAAAATGAGTGAACAAACAAAGGTTCTGAAACAAGACAAAACAAACAAACAAACAAACAAACAAACAAACAAATAAATAAATAAATAAATAAATAAATAAATAAATAAATAAATAAATAGAGAGACAGAGAAACAGACTCTCTGTTGCTCTGGTTGATTGGTTGACTCTGTTGCTGTTGTTACTGTCCTGCAACCATGATGTTGTTACTGGCCTTCTACCATGAACTGAATTCTGTTTGCTTTGTTCCTCTCAGCCTTGGGCCAGCCGAATACAAAATGAAACTTCCAGTAACTTTGAACTAAAAAATCTTTCCTTCCTTCATTTTGGGTGTCGGGTATTTGTTCCAGCAACGAGAGAATAGTAACTGAGACATGACCTCGAACATTTTGCAGTTGTATTTCACTTACATTCAAGAAATTAGGTATTCTGATGCCAAATGTTCTAGAATATCAATTTCAAGCAAATGTCAGTGGTAGGGAAGCTTATATCAACAGCTGATTCCTGGACCTTTTAGGCTTAACTTCGGTCTAATATTAGTGTCACATAAGCTTGTTGGAACTAGTGGTGTGGTGCTATATCTGTGTTAACATAAGTATTTAGAAATACTATCCACTAGTTAGAAACTACAGTTTGCAGCTTAGTAATGGAAATAGTTGTATTTGTTACCTTTGAGTATTCAAAGAAGGAAAGAGTCCTCATAAACTTAGAGTTTTTCTACTGTTGCACCAACCTGTAACATGGTACCGATATGTCTGAATTCTCTGGGCATAGTGAGAAGCCAAACAGTTACACAGCTGTTTCACCAATACTCAGGAAGTAACAGAAAACATTTACACATTAGCAAATAACCTGGGTGTTCTTTACTCTACAAAGCAAAGGAAATACTCAAAATTTTTTGTCATAAATTACTTTGCAACACAATTTTTTCCCCAATACTTTTTTTTTTTTTTTTTTTTAATGTATTTGCTTATTTATTTATTTTCATGGCTGGCTCAGCCTGCCCTGAGGGCAGGGCTGGCGCAGCATGTGGTGCCGGGGATTGAACTGCGGTCCCTGCAGCCGCCTAAGCTTTCCTAAGCAGGCGCTTTAGACCACTGAGCCATCCTGCCGGGCCCCCCCAAATACTATTGATAGTTCTTATCATTTGTGTCTTGTTGTCCCACCAAAGCCTCATGCAGTCATGGGGGGGTCCTCTAGAGTTTACTGGGATTATGGGTAATCCAAGGCTAGGATTAAGGCTCTGAGTACTGCTGGGATTCTGTGTGTAGCCTGAGGCGGATAGCATGAAGCAAAGAGCCTGATTGTAATACAAGAGAGACAGAAAGACTGACTCGGTTGCCGTTGTTGCAATTCCATCACCATGAACTGCTGCTCTCTGCCATGTGCCAGTCTGCTTTGGAGCCAGCCGAGTATGGACTGAAACCTCCAGTAACTGTGAGGTAAACCTTTCCTTCCTTCATTTTGGATATTGGGTATTTGTCCTAGCAATGATCGAAGAGTAACTGAGACAAAAGCATACAATGAATTTATATGGTGTCCCTTGTCTGCAATCCTAGCTACTTGGACAGTGTAGATAGGAGTAGCACAAACTGCAATAAAGTCTGGACAAGTTAAATAATCCTTACCTTAACACAGCACACAAAGTCTGGAGATAGCTGATAGCTATATATTTTAAAATATATTATATTTTTGAGATATTCTTTCACTAAATTTCCCGAATTAAGTTTAAACTTGAAATCATTTTTTTCTCAGATTACAGACAGGCATCATGATTCCATGCTATGATTCTAGATATTTTTGTGCATATAATTTTTGTGAATTTTGAGAAATGTTTAACAAACTAGAAGTGTAATGGTAAAATAATAACTGTTATTCCAAACAATTACTCCAATAACTTATTTCAGGAAATTTATAGTGTGAGGAATATAGTGCTAATACTACTGTTCTCTGGAAAAAATTTTAAAGCTTACTGTATTGTATTGCATTGCATTGCATTGTATTGTATTGCATATATTTAGGACAAGGTCTCTAGGATCTCACAACACGCATCAGACTCGTAGTGATCCTCAGTCTTCAACCTCAGCACTGGGATTACAGGGGTGTGCTACCGTGCCTAGTCTCAATGGCCATCTAAGCATTCACCGGGAATGGAACCAGGAATCTCAGGGATGTGCTGAGATTGAACCCTGGTCCCCCATTTGCCTAAGCCAGCGCTTTAATCTGCTGAACTATCTATCCGGCCCTATTTTTTTTTTTTTTTTAATATATAGGACTATTTAGCTACGACCATAGGTTCTGAAGCTGGGATCTCTAGCTTAGTTCAAATCCAAGTATAGCACATTAACTATTCAGAATTTAGGTAATTATTCAACTTATAATTCAACTATTAAAACATAAAAATTTATATAAATATGTAGAGATACATGTCCAGGAAGATTTTAGTGAATAAATAGCTCATCATTAGTGAATAACTTTTTATCATTTCCCTCGATTAAAATTTGTGAACAGTGACTGGAATGTAGAAAGTACAGTGCTCAGTAAATTTTAGCAACCCTATTAAACTCCTGCAATAAATTACCAGTGTATATAACGACTACCGCTTGTTTACTGAGGTTCATCTGCATGACTTCACCATCTCACAGGCAACTTCACAAGTGAATGGACTAGGGATTGACCCCAGGGAGTTATGAGCTGTCTCCAGCACTTGTATACTATTTTGAAGCAAGATTTCCTTAAGTTGCCTGGACTATACTGAAGCTTCTGATACTCCTGCCTACACCGTCCCAGTAGCTAGGATTAGAAACAAGGGTCTTGTGTTTGCATTGTCAATCTGACTTCCACAGATTGTTTTCCTAACAGGAGCCAATATTCTATCTCTTAATACATTTCAAACATCAGAATCCTGGTTGTCTCTCCAGGATTAACATGCAATTAACCTGCATTCACTGCCTACCACAATTGTTATGCTTTGTGTGTAGGTGTCTCCCCAAAGCCTCAGGCAGTCATGCAGCAGCTTCTAGAATTTGTAATTGACTATTATGGGTGTGGGTGCTGCACCTCCCCTGGGGCAGGTGATTTGCATTTCAATGCAAGGTAGAAAGAGAAGTTAGCTGACTGAGCTGTGCTACTCTCCCTTTTCTTTCTTGCTTTTGTCCACCACCATGAAAGATTGTTTTCTTCCATGTACCTCTCTGCCTTGGAGCCAGCTGAATATGGACTGAAACTTCCAGTAACTGTGAGCTAAAAAAAACCTTTCCTGGAGCCCAGCAGGATGGCTCAGTGGTCTAAAGTGCCTGCTTAGGAAAGCTTAGGCAGCTGCAGGGACCGCGGCTCAATCCCCAGCACCACATGCTGCGCCAGCCCTGCCCTCAGGGTGGGCTGAGACAGCCATAAAAATAAACAGACAAAGAAACAAAAGTTCTGAAACAAGAAAAAATAAAAATAAGATGAATAATAAAAAAAGAAAAACCCTTCCTTCCCTCATTTTTTTTTTTCAAATTTTATTTATTTTTTCTTGTTTCAGAACCTTTATTTGTTTATTCACTTATTTTTATGGCTGGCTCAGCCCACCCCGGGGGCAGGGCTGGCACACCATGTGGTGCCGGGGATCAAACCGAGGTCCCTGAAGCCGCCCAAGCTTTCCTAAGCAGGGGCTTTAGACCACTGAGCCATCCCGCCAGGCCCCCCTTCCCTCATTTTGAGTGTCAGGTGTTTATCTCAGCAAAAAGAGCAGAGTAACTAACACAATGATCTTTAATAACTTATGACACGAGTGATAAAAAAGTTGTTTATTAAAGTCATTGGAAATTTTTTTTTAAAAAAACCTTTGCTCTATGCCACATCTTACCGTCACACTCATATCAATCTTGAATTTTAGGATTGATCCTATATAAGTTAGTGACTCAAAGAGAGAGTTGTCCAGTTGTCCCTATTTATGAACATTGTACAAAATACAAAGACATTTTCTTGCAGTTCTATTTTGATAGCAGTAAATCAAGGGCTCAAAGAAAAAAAAACAAGAAAACAGTAATCCCTTTCCATCACACTCTCCAGGGACTCTGGTTTTCCACACAGACCGCACAGTGGCAGTCATTCTGCAGTGCTGTGGTGATTATTTTATGGGCTCTAATGAGTAGCAGATGGACAGAGCATTGAGGTTCTGTAATGAGGGCATTCAGGTGGCTGGCATTCCAGCAGGGCTCCCGTATTCATGGGGAGTGAGTGCCACAAGGGCAGATTGGTCAGAATGGACAGAAATATTCCTTTCTCTGTCTCACTACATTATGAGATTTAAAAACTTTGATGCTGCTAACACTTTTGTAAAAAAGCAAACAAAAAAATCTAGTGTGCACATCATTTCTTATCCAAGAGATATACTCATTATAGATGTTCACAGATGATTTTGTATTTAGTAAATATATACAGATGAACTCAAGGAAAATAGTTTAGAAGATTACAAGTGAATATATTTTCTTCATCCCAAGAAGATGTTACTCAATATTTATCCATAATAATGAAATACCACAAAAATTCAAACATTTACCTACATTAGATGACAAGTTCTTCTAGGAAGATCAAGATCCTGGTATATGAAAGAGGAAGAAACATTCTGGGGTCTTTCATAGTCTTTCTGGGAATAAGATATAGCTGAGGAAAGAAATGACAATAGCACAGCTTTGTCTGTCTGTCCATCTACCTGTGTACATAAACGCTTTGATTTATTTTGTTAACGATAGCCTTCAGTTATTTCAGTCGTTTTTTTGGAGGAGATCTTGTGATTCTGGGCACTGAATTCAGAGCTATGTTCAATATATATATATATACATATACATACACATACACGTACACGTACACGTACACGTACACGTATACGTATACATATACATATACATATACATATATATTCATCCTAATGTCCTCAAAGATACTAGAAAAGAATCATAAGCAATATAAGACATTTACCTAATTGTAAAATTGATGATATTTAAAAGTAACAAGAAAGTCGTTTAAAACTCATCTATTCCTTTTATTATAAGAATAAAAATATAACAAATTGGCCCGTACAAATAAGAAAAAATGGACATAATTTTAGAATATATTTTGGCAGGAAATTAGAAACTTTACTATTTCATTTACAGTGACTGTCAGTCACTGTAAATGAAATAGTCCTCCTATTGAATAGAATGCTTTCTGATTCTTGTATTTATTCCCAAATGGGATTGCTACCTTTAAAGGAAACAAAGAAGAAAATAAGTATATTTTTTGTATGTTTTACGTTTATGTTTTACTTCAGTTACAAGTAAAATTTAAGAAGCGAAATAACACATTTACCTTCTTTCTGAAGCACGCTGTTCATCAGTCAGCATTCCCTAGCAAGGCAATCATCAATTTTATTTATTCCTACTGTTTAGTTATGGTAGGTAGGGTGCAGCAAGTGGAAAAAATTGAGATGTATCTATTATTACTTAAAATATAGCTCCAGCTGGGAGATAGCTCAGCAGACTAAAGTGGCTGCTTAGGCAATCTTAGGCAAGTGCCAGGACCATGGTTGGATCCCCCGTACCACATGCCAAGCCATCCCTGCCCCCAGGATGGGCTGAGCTGGCTAGGATGTGAGTGTGTTGGTGTGTGCCTGTAATGCTAGCACTGGAGAAGCTAAAATGAGGAGGATCACCATGAGTCTAAGCTGCATAGTGAGGCCCTGTTACAGCCAAATACACTTTAAAAATAAATTAACTAATGAGATAAATCTCATCATGCTAGAATTTTGTTCCAGATAAAACACTAACATTTTTATAAAGATGAATCTTTAAAAGATTGATGGAAGTCACGTAATTAAACTGATCACAAAATGAGTAGATAACTTGAACATACCATTTAATTAGTAGTAATCACAGATTACATCTCCCATTGAGGTCCATGAAGTACATTCTCATAGCCTTCATTTATTTGTGAAACTACAATGATGAGAAATAGAAATGGCAGGAAAAAACAATGGAGCCACTAGAAAGTCGAATGAGATTGCTTAGTATAGCAAATATACAATAAACTTTGGTCTATGTGACAAGTTTATAATTCCCTTTTCTAAAACTAATATTAAGAGACAAAAACTAGTTTAACTTAGCATAAAGGTGAAGCTGTTAACTTTCATGTACTTTTTAATAAAAATTTTTGACGAAAATTTAATAAGCATTTGTGTGAAAATAACCATTTAATAGAGAAAAGCTTGGTCAGTACACAAAGGATTATTTTCATAACAGGAGAAAAAAAAAACCCACAATTCAATAATAATACTATAACATGAAACAGGTATACCACCTTATAGTGCTTTTCTGTTTCCTAGCTTTTCTCTTTATCACAGTGTATACAATATAGTTCCTAACATTGCCCACATGAACAAAACATTAACTTTCAAATTGAAAGTTTGACATAGAATTAAATTTAATGATGGTCATAAGCTTTAATGGCGAAAACAATTTGGAGAATAATTTGTATTTAAGAATATAAATCAGAATTTTAATTTAAATATGTATAAATAACTAGACTAGCAAACATATATATACCACTCATCTTTTATACAATTAAAAACACTTGTATTTAATCTTTTTTTTTTTTTTAATTTCTTTATTTATTTTCTTGTTTCAGAACCTTTATTTGTTTATTCACTCATTCTTATGGCCGGCTCAGCCCGCCCCAAGGGCAGGGCTGGCGCAGCATGTGGTGCCGGGGATCAAACCGCTGTCCCTGAAGCCGCACAAGCTTTCCCAAGCAGTCGCTTTAAACCACTGAGCCATCCCGCCGGGCCCCACTTGTATTTAATCTTTATGAGAATTAGTTTCTATATGTGTGATTGTTTTCTATGGAAAATGGGCCTATTTCTGAGAATTTATTTTTCTGAGGATTTACTTTAATAATAAATATTTGAGTAAAACTAGCTTTTTCACATGTGCAGGACACAACCATGCAATAATTTAACTATGTTTATAAAATATATTGAGCTTTGTCAATGACCTCACTATGACTAATATATATTCAATAATACTGTAAAAATAGAACTCTTAGTATCAGCCCAGGACTCTTTAGGCTCTGATGATAGTACAACTACAAAAGGAGCTGACATCCTAATAAGGCCAAAAAAAAAAAAAGAAAAAAAAAAAAGAAACAAAGAAATATAACATATCACTAGTGTCTCAGTTACTTTTCACTCATGACTGGGACAAAATACCTGACACCCAAAATGAAGGAAGGAAAGATTTATTTAGTTTACAGTTGGAAGGCTTCAATCTATACTCGGCTGGCTCACAGGCAGAGCAACGCATGGCAGAGAGCAGCAGTTCATGGCAACAGAAAATAACGAAAGCAAAGGGAACGGCAGCAGCTGCAACTTCTAGCCAGTCTCTCTCCCCTTCTTATGTTATAAACAAGCTACCCTGTGGCTGGGGGCATAGAACTGACACAATGCCCCTGCCCTCCTCTTGCACAGGATGAGGATGTTTAAGAACTAAGAATACTGGCTCTCTGCTGAGTCACTTAATTAAACTTTGAAACTTCTCAAGTTGGCACAATGTATCAACCAGTATAGCTAGTGAAATGAGGGAAAAATGAAGTAGAAGATGGGAGTTATTTAAAATATGAAAATGAAAGAAGGCATCTCAGACCAACTTAACAGCTCTGCTGGAAAGCAGATGTCCTGAAAGGGTATCTCCTTGGTGTAGACGTCTGACAAAGGACATACCCAATGTGGTTAGCAAACAGAGAACCCTGAGGAAGGCAGAGGTGTGGGCTCTTTGAGCAGAGGAGGCAGTGGAAGGTATGAGGCAGGACAGATTATAAATGACTGTGGCATCATGGATACAGCTCCAGATTAAAGATAGCAGCGAATCACTCAGTGTGGGCTGAACCTCCCCCACACCCAGCCAAAGAGTTTACAATAAATTCCTCACACACAAACCAATTTTGGCAATTGAATAAGAAATTGTTTCAAAGATTATGCCATGAAACTTTTAAAAGGTTTGTAAACGAAAAAGTTTTTAAAGGCAACCTTGGCATTGTATCTCACCCCCAAGGCTCAGTAAATTAATTGAGCCAGTTAAAGCGCCTAGCTTTTAATTTGGAATTATATGTCCAAATGGTGATTTGCTTTCGTTATTTCCAAGGCTAATGGACGTCCTACTCATGTTTCATTTCAATGACACAGAAAACTCTAGATTTGCTTCACAAATTGATGCTTTCTAAGAAATTTCTATGTCATAAATTGGTAGTATCCTTCACACAGAGGCAGAAAAGGAAGCCATGAATTTGGCCAGAAGGGGAAAATGGAAATGTGTAGGTCATAGGTCACAGAGTAGCCCCATGTCCCACCAACAAATCCAGAGATGGAATGTGAGGACGTGAGGACTGTGTAAATAAAAATGTACCATGTTTACATAATTTATTTTTCTACAGAATGAGTAGTTGTGATCTGATGGATATGTTAATCTACTCTACTATATTCACTGCATTATTTTTACATTTAAAAAAATAATTATTTTACAAAACATTAACACTTTATTAGTATGACATATGTCATAACATTTTTGTGCACCTTGCGTATACTCTATTAAAAAGTAAGCACTGAAAGTGAAATCATAACCAACCACAAAATATAAAATCTTGACATTTAATATTAAGTAACTATTTTGACAAAAGAACAAATGTGTCCCCAGTAATAGCTTGATCATATGTGTCAAGCTCACTGGTATGACAGTGAATTCACCTATAGTAACAGAGTGGTGGACCTCATGGTCCACAAGGCCTCCAAGGCACAGGCTCTCTAGGAGCACTTACCAGCTGGACCAGAGAGCAAGAGGCCTGCCAGACTCATGCCCAACATACTGTGGTTCTCCCCTCCCGACAGCTTCCATTCTATACCCCAGAGAAGGGCAGGGGCTTATGGAGTCCCAATTCATTACACATCATCTGTGAACCTCACCTCCTCCCCTTAGAAAAAAAAGAAAAAACATAAATGTTGCATAAAACTCTTTCAAAGAAACTGCTCTTATTTAAAATTTAGAAACTTTTTGGTAAATGTGAGGAATTTGCCCTGTGACTTCATGAGAGTCTCTATATTTTATCTGCCATCTTGATATTTTTAAAATTTAGTAGCACATGTTAGACAGCTTGGACTCATAGTGATTCTTCTGTCTCAACCTCTTCAGCACTGGGATCACAGGTGTGTGCCACCATGCCCGGTTTCAGTGGCTGGCTCAGCATAAGGGCTGTCACAGCATTGGTATTGGACATTGAACCCAAGTCCTTGTACTTGCTAGGTAGGCTGTTAGACCACCAAGCTATCTCCTTGGCCTTTGTAGCACATGTTTGCAGAATATAATGATTGCATTCATCCTGAGAATTTGTTACCTGTACAAAAGTCACATTAATTAGTTTTTCTTCCCCTTCCACTCTTCTTCATTTACCCTCCATTTCTCAGTTACCTTCACGTTTAGAAAAGATCTATCTCCATTTTCCATTATCTGTCTTTAACTTTGTTCTTTTTTTTTGCGGGACTGGAGTTCAAACTCATGACCTTGTACTTGTGAGGTAGTCACTTGTGCCACAGAGCTATCGCCCCAGCCCCCTAACTTTGTTCTTTAATTAATTTATGCTATGGTTTTTCATATAAGAGAGACCGTGGGACATGTCTTTCATCTTCAAAGACATCTGTGTCAAGCAAATGTCTGAATATATATCTTTGTGTGTCTGAATATATATCTTTTTATCCACAAAAGATTAAAATGTGTTCTTTTTATGGTAGGATAGTACTCTATTATTTATACATGCTAAATATTCTTAATTCATTTACCTGCTGATGGGTATGTAGGTAAGTGCCAAGATTTATTGATCCATCTATTATGAATTTTGCAACTATTAACAATGTCGTGTATATATTTCAGTAGCATGGGGTGTTTAACTCTTGGACAAAGTATCTATCAGGGGGAATATCTGGGTTGACTGGAACTTCCATGTTTACTTTTTTGAGGAATCTTCATGACTTTCACAACAGTTGTACTAAAATATTCACACCAGAAATGCAGTGGCAATTTTCTTTCTTTACAGCCTCAACAGCATTTTCTATTATTTGATTTTAGATAACAGTCACTTTTGTGAAATTAGTTTGAATTTCAGTGATGTATTAATTTGCATTCTGCCTTGGCCAACGATATTGCACATTTTGTCACAAAATGTTTTTATTTTATGACACCCACTTTTGAATGAATCTTTTATTTCATAGGTGCTAATTTTTTTTTTTAGCTCTTTGTACATTTCAGGTATTAATCCTCTATCTGAGGAAAATATTTTTCCCATTTTTAACTATATCCCCACAGACTGAATTTGTTTTCATGACTGGAATAAATAAACATACTGAGTTAGCTGATCTGTACAAATTCTGTTCATTAAACTATAGATTATATTATATGATGGGATTGAATATAAAGCATTTCATAGCACTGATTAAATATCATTTTTAATATCTTTTTTGATGTCTTTGTCTTATATGCCTATACTTTCTTTTCTCATATTTGGAAATTTTTCTGCTACTAATTCTGCAAATAGTCTTTTCATGTCATTTGTGCTGTCTCCCACTGGTGGCTAGGGAAGGTAAGAGCTTATACAAGTCCCACAGGTTCCCCAGACACCTCCTAAGTTATTAAAACTTTTCTGGAACCATACCTTCACTAAACCCTTATCAATCAAATAATTTATTTCATTTGCAAGTAACTTTACTTATACAATCTATCATTGTAAATGATTATGTATCTTAAATGCAAGATCTCCTTAATATTTTTTCCATTTGATATGCACTGAATAAGCTGAATTTATGGCTCTGAAATTCCAGGGATATTTTCTATTGCATAACTAAGTCTTGGTAGGCCCAGCAGACCACGTGAGCCATACCCTGCCTTTCTTTATAGGTCCAGTTCAGTGAAAAAGAAGAGCAAGCAACCAAAGCAGAGGGTCTAAGTCTTTTATTCTGCATCACAGTGATGAACTCATCATATTTTACTGTGTTCATTTACTTGTATTTCTACCATAGCTCCTCTTAACCTGGATTCATAACGCATAAACAATTACACAGTGAATAGTTCTCTGCTGCTGTAGAAATATGTACAGTGATGGATACAATTCCCGCCAAGACCTGGCCACCCACAGAAATGAGTGCTATCTGCAGGGCCTGGGCCCTTACCCCGGCTCGAGGTCACATAATAAGATGCCAAGTTAAGGGTCTCACTATGCAGCTTGGACTTGTGGTGATTCTTCCTATTTCAGCCTCCCCAGCACTAGAATTACAGTGTATCTGGTACAGGGTCTCACTATGCAGCTTGGACTCTAGGGATCCTCCTGTTTTCAGCCTCATCAGTGCTGGGATTACAGGCATGTGCCACCATGCCTGAACTCAGTGGCACACTCAGCACACCCGGGTGTAGGGCCAGCACATGTGTAGCTCCAAGTTACTGATATTTTTAATAGATATACATGTATAACTTTAGGAAGAAGTTGACAGTGTAATTCAACAAGTCAAACACATCCAGGATCCAAACACATGTGGCTACAGCAAGAAGGGCTGGAACTGGACGTTACTAGTAGAGATAATGTGACTGAAATAAAACCAAGGCTGCTGTTATGATTAAAAAAAAAAAAAAAAAAAAAAAGAAAGAAATATGTGCAGTGATGACCCTAGAGATCCAAAGCGCTTTTCAAGCAGTACATGCTTTCTCTGCTTGTCTTGCCCCCATTAATTTCCTTTCTTTGAATCATATTTCATGGTTGCCATAAACATTCAATATACCATCTACTTTTGCTTTTCGTTATTCTTACTTAATCCTTTTTTTTTTCTAGAGTATTTTCCTGTCCATCTTTGAGTCGTTCAGAATGAGAATTTAGAATGCACTTTAAATTTCTAACACAAAATTTACATCAAAGACCTAATATACCATTTCAATATATAAAAATCATGATATTTCAACCATCAATGTTATTCTGATGTTTTTACATTTTCAAAAAAAAAAATAATTCCTTTTCTAGTAAGTATTTTAAATGTCATTAGCATAAATTTCCGATTTATAAAATGGTTATTTCCTTAACATATAGTCATGGAAAAATCCAGATTGCATATATAGATTTTAATAAAATCAACAGATTTACCAAAATAGTCAGATAGAATCATTCAAAAATATCCTTCATTAAAGCAATTTACAAATCAATGCAGTGCAAGAGTTGTTTACTTTCTCACTAACAATAATGATCAATTAATTCACATAAGCTGGTGGACTAAACACTTTTTAAAAATTCACTGTCAGTTTATATTTAGAAATCAATTCCTTCCTTACAGTGGTTGGAGGATTTTGAAGATCATCTGAGTCTAAGATTTCAAAACTCAGGAAGTCCATTTTACTAATACATCTTTAGAATGTTACTAACCCAGAATTAGTCCACTGTAATAGTTGTCTGCAACAGTACCTTTGCAATCAGATTTACTCAGATCCATTTTTGTCCTTTGTAGATAGAAACTCGTATTTCTCACTGAAAGAAAAATTTTACCCCAGAGATATTGAGCATCTTCTAGTAGGCAGACCTTCTTAAAAACTGCTTCATATCTTGTCTAAATGCTAGTAATACAATTTCTTCTTCTCAATTGACCTAAGAGAAAGTAGCTGTACATCTATCATATATATATATATATATATATATATATATATATATATATATATATATATTGTTCACTACAAAATGGTTCTTCATTTATATCCTCCTTTTTTGTTCTGTTTTGTCAGATCCAATATAGTCCAATACTCCATAATACTAATGGGTTATCCACAGTGTTGGCCATGTCAGAAGTTGTTGACTTGAACCTTTTATAGCTCAGCATATCAATATGGCTTTGCTTTTTTTTTTTTTTTTTTTTTTTTTTTTTTTTTTTTTTTTTTTTTTTTTTTTTTTTTGGCTTTACTTTTTATACCTCGTGGTTATTTTTAATTTACATGTCATGGATGGCTAGGGATGTGGAGCATTTTTTCATATATTTACTAGCTTCTAGTATCTCTTCTGAGAAGTGTATGTTTATTGCAGATGCCCATTTCTGGATAGGGTCTTTAAATTTTGGGGTCCTAATGTTTTTTAGTTCTGTATAAATTCTAGAAAGAAGACCTTTGTCTGAGTGCTGATTAGTTGATTAGTTAAATGTTTTTTTTTTTTTTTTTCAAAATTTTTGGGTTGTCTTTTCACTCTGTTGGTAATTTCTTTTGGCATGCAAAACTTCTTCTTTTTTTTTTTTTTTAATGGCCGGCTCAGCCTGCCCAAAGGGCAAGGTTAGCGCAGCATGTGGTGCCGGGGATCGAAACGTGGTCCCTACAGCCACCTAAGCCTTCCTAAGCAGGCACTTTAGACCACTGAGCCATCCTGCCGGGCCCCCAAAACTTCTTAGCAGGAGGAGGTTACAGTTGTTAATTCTTTCATGCCATTTGATTTTTGCTCATGATCTGTTTGCCTACCCTGATGTCTTTTATGCTGGATAGTTAAGACCAAGATAAAGCTAGACTTATGTAAAAAAAAAAAAAAAAAAAAAAAAAAAAACCTGTAATTTTTAATTTTTATATCTGACGGGTCAGTCAAATCCTCTCCCCTCAGAATTTATCCTGAAACCATGTACAGCAGTTTGTAGATCTTTTGTCAGTTTCAGCCATCTGCATGAGTCACGGCCAATAGCTCAATGAGAAAAAATTTTTTTTGTACTAGCAGTATTTAGATAAGAAGTATTTATTTGTACTAAATTTAAAATACTTACTAGAAAAGGAATTATTTTCTTTGAAAATGTAAAAGCATCAGAATAAGATTGATGAATTAAACTTTGAAATATCATGATTTTTGTATATTGAAATAGTATATTAGGTCTTTGATGTAAATTTTGTGTTAGAAATTTAAAGTGCATTCTAAATTCTCATTCTGAACAACTCAAAGATGGACAGCAAAATACTCTGCAAAAAAAAAAAAAAAAAAAGGATTAAGTAAGAATAATGAAAAGCAACAATAACAGTATTTAGACAAGAAGGGCTGGGGAGATAGCTCAGGGGCACAAGTGCCTGTCTGGCAAGTGCAAGGTCCTGAGTTTGGTCCCCAGTTCTACCCACCCCCCAAAAAAGTATTTACTTTATTATTTGTTTATTCACTCATTATTATGGCTGGCTCAACCTGCCCCTAGGGCAGGGCTGGCACAGCATGTGGTGCCGGGGATTGAACTGCGGTCCCTGAAGCCGCCCAAGCTTTCCTAAGCAGGCGCTTTAGACCACCGAGCCATCCCGCCAGGCCCCCAAAAAAGTATTTAAACAAGATATCTTGTCTACATCTTGTACTCTGAACAACTACTACAAAGACAGCAATATGCAATGTATTAATTATTGTACCTGTCCTACTCCTTAAACAGTTTTGAAACTGTCTCATCAATATTTCTTTCTCACTAAAATTAATTTTAAAAAGTCAATCAGGAACTCATTTTTAAATTATTATTTGTACTAAATTTAAATGAATGCTCGCTTCGGCAGCACACATACTAAAATTGGAACGATACAGAGAAGATTAGCATGGCCCCTACACAAGGATGACACGCAAATTTGTGAAGCGTTCCATATTTTTATGCCCACACACTGAGCTCTGTAGAACTATTGTGAGGACAATATGCAATATGTCAACTTTTTAAAAAAGAAAGGGAAAGAAAAGTAATGTTTACTGAAAATGTTAATGTTTAATTGTTTGATCAATCTTATATACCTATATCTATTAATCTAAACTGATCTGAAGATGAAAATATGTAACATAACCATTGTTAAATTTAAATAATAAAAGTATTAAATCATGAAAAAAATAAATAAAAAATTAAAATAAAATACATTGATATTTTTACTACTGGTGAGAAGCTTGCATTAGGGCTGACATCTTCTTCAATCCTTGACTCAGCTTCATAAATAACTTGATTAGGAACATTAGGTCCCAGGCTAGCTGCAAAGATAGAGGAGGATTTTGGTGCCTTGCAGTTGGGCTACCCATAGAACCCGCCCTCATTCCCTATGTCCCCAGACGGCTGGAATTACACTGTAATGTAATATAAATCAATTTCTTTGTTTATGATCATGAAATTAATAACATTATTCTATCATTAAAATATCAGTATATTGAAAAGGAAAATAAATAAACAAATAAATAAATAAATAAATAAATACATTTAAACGATGTTATAATACAGAACATGAATTTTGTGAATGTTAAGGCTTAAACTTAACGAGCACTTTTCAGGTTATCAAATGTTTATTCTTTTTTTTTAGATGTTTTTATTTTTTTATTAAGAATTTTTTTAAATTTTGTTTATTTATTTTTTTCTTGTTTCAGAACGTTTGTTTATTCTGTCATTTTTATGGCCGGCTCAGCCTGCCCCAAGGGCAGTGCTGGCGCAGCATGTGGTGCCGGGGGTCGAACCACGGTCCCTGTAGCCGCCCAAGCTTTCCCAAGCAGGCACTTTAGACCACTGAGCCATCCTGCTGGGCCCTGAAATGTTTACTCTTTAAAAATAAATTTAATATAACTTCGATAAAATACTTAAATAGAGTTTGTACAGTTTTTTTAGTCTATACTAATATTTTCCTCAGAACACTGAGAAATGAAGAGAATATTTCTATTTGAAGTGAAAGGGGTGCTGGGGAGATATCTCAGAAGCACAAGTGCCTGCCTGGCAAGTGCAAGGTCGTGAGTTTGAACCCCGGTCCCCCCCCCCAAAAAAAAATGAAAATAAACCAGAAAAAATTAGACTATTGCCAATAAAACGACATTTTTTTCTGCAAAGGAATCTATTCAATTTTCATGTTAGAGTCTTATCTTTTCCTTACATGAAATAGCAAGACAGTTTCCAATTTGATTATTTTTTTCTTTTTTATATTTAAGAAACAAATAACTTAAAATTTTATTGAGAAGTGATATCAGCAATACTCTAAGATTTAGCAAAAAATAGGAAATTCACTCTCATCTTTCTCTGTAGACTTGTGTGGTTCACTAAGTATGACTTTTGTTTATTTCACACATATACATGTATATGAGAAATAGAAATGTGTTCATCTACATCCAACAAGCATTTATACCTTTTATACTAGTTGAGCTACAATCAGAGAAAATGTAGTTTCTGTGTTTTAATATGGTTGTTTATTTTTATACTAACTAATTTACCCTATCAGCGAAAAATGTTGTTTTTGTGATTGAGGTAGGAATGCTTATATCTGCCCTTTTTCAAAATCACAGTAGTTTCCTTGTACTTAATAATGCCACTTCTATTCTCAGCATTCAACAAAACGTGTCAATTTTATTTATATGAGCTAAATAATTTTATTCTATTTTCATGATCATATACCTTAGAGATCATCAAATATCACTATAAATGTATGTAATAGTTCATAGATTGCTTGGGAATGCCATGATTTGAATTCATAATTATATTTTCCATAATTATCTCATAATCATAAGCTTATATTGGTACAATCAGAACTCATTTTGTTACCACATAGCACTCATTCTGGTCAGCGAAATGGAGATTAGACAAGTATTAAATTAGGAAAACAAATTCCCATGAGATAAGTGCTTCCAAGGAAATAGCCATATTCATTTATTACTCTTATTTTAGGATTATTACAGAAATTAACTCCATGAGAGTAATATTTGAGGTTAGACATATATAGTGAGAGCAAGCACTGAACAAAGAGTAAAGAAAAAGAAAAAAACATGTTATGACATGGAATAAAGAGATTATTTTTCCCCGAAATAGAGAAATGATCAGAGAAATGAGTGATGAGAGAAGGCCTTCCAGCGTTAAAAGAGTTTTCTATATAATCGTAATGATCTTAACTTTAAGAAAAATTTCAAAATCACTGGAGCGCACATGCCATGCATCTGTGTGTGTGTGTATTTGTAATTAAAAATCATTCAGTTCCTATAGGCAATATGAGCTGTTGGAGGGAATGAATGGAAGGAAAAAAGATAATTATAATATGCTTTCCTAGATCATTCTAAAAGTATTTAAATGATGGCACCCTCAGGCACATGTACTGCTAGAGAAAGCAAGAAACATTGCACCCCACAGTCCAGTGTTTCTTAAACTCTAAATATTTGCCATTTCTTCTTTTGTTATAATTATTATATATACAGAATACTTCTAATTTTTTATTTTATTTTTCCATAGTTCATTGAGCACTGAATTTGTCGAAGTCCTGTGATAGAATTAAGTTTGCAATGAATAGAGAAATCATTGTACATTAAAGTGCAAAATTCAAAATACATATTCGCCTGACCTTCGCTATAAAGGTAAATACGATATTATCTGGCCTAGTTTATCTATTTTGCTGTTAATAATGCAAATCTAAGGAGAAGAATACTAAGTGCTGGGGCCCGGTGGGATGGCTCAGTGGTCTAAAGCACCTGCTTGGAAGCTTGGGCAGCTTCAGGGACTGTGGTTCGATCCCCGGCACCACATGCTGTGCTAGCCCTGCCCTTGGGGTGGGCTGAGCCGGCCATAAAAAATGAGTGAATAAACAAACAAAGGTTCTGAAACAAGAAAAAAAAATTTTTAAAAAGGAATACTAAGTCCTGAACATATTCCTATGGCAGGGCCTTCAGGCATCAGCGTGTTTGAAGTAGGTAATCAGACAAGTCATTAGATATATATGAGGTACAACAAAACAACAGATTTTGCCTTTAATAATCCCCAATGTATGAAGGGTAGCACAAAATTAGTACACTGAGAAGTCAGCCACCACTAACATGACCCTCCTCTGGCTATAAACGCTTGACAGACTTAGAATTTTATTATAATTAGTTTTTCAATAAGTAACACTATTAGAAATCATTTTCATTACTATTTCACCTTGAAAATAAAAGCAGAAATTGTACTCACACATTTTCCTGTAAGAGTATGTAGAAGACATGCATCATTTTCTCTCTGAATAGGCACATTTACTGTCTTTACCTTGCCATACTGTAAATCTATTTCAATATAGTGCACAAAAACAGGAAATATAATTCTTGGAACATGGCAATAAGTTGATTTGGTCTCTTACTATAAGAAACATTAATTTGAAAAAAAATAGATTGATTCTTGCCCAGGGGGAAGTATTCTACTAGGAAAAAGTATTTTGATAGTAATACAGCTTTGTTTGCTGATAATAATCATTGAAAATTCCACTGTATGGACAATTGTATACAGTTTATTATTTATAGAAATTTTACTCATTTCCTATGCTCTCCAAATAACTGAGTGTATTATTCACATGTCACAAAATGTACATTGCATTTATTGTCTATGTTTTACAAATAAAATCAGTGTGATTTCATAGATAAGAATTATGCACATTAAATCGTCTCAAATTTATTCATTATAATATAGTATGGATTGTGTTGTAGCTACTACAATAAGTATGTGTCAGAGAATAAAATATTTGCAAAAGTAATTGGAGACAGTAAAGGGATATATGTGTACAATGTATATACATACTATATACATAATGTATATATGTATATTATGAATAATTTTATTTTAATTTTTCAAATTAAAATGCTTGAAAACTAATTGTATTTAAGAGCAATGTATCTTCTATTAAGTTAATATGTATCCTTCAATAAAAAATCTTTTATGAGGGCCCGGTAGGATGGCTCAGTGGTCTAAAGTGGCTGCTTAGGAAAGCTTAGGCAGCTGCAGGGACCGAGGTTCAATCCCTGGCACTACATGCTGCACCAGCCCTGCCCTCAGGGCAGGCTGAGCCGGCCTTAAAAATAAATAAACAAAGAAAAGTTCTGAAACAAGAAAAAAAATAAAATTAAATTTTAAAAAATCTTCTATGTTTTCTTATTAAAATACAGGGTGGTAAAATAATGGCTTGTCAAAAACATCCACACTGAGGCCTTTTGAACTTTTGAAATCACTTTATGTAACATGTACAAGTGAACTACATTGCAGATGGACTTTCATTGCCAATCAGCTGACCTCTGTGTAGAAATTTCATCCTCATTTTCCATAATATACAACTTAGTAAGAAGGATTCTCAGTGTGGAAGATGGAAGAATATCAGAGTGATGTTGGACATGTAGGACTCCCACTGCTTTTGCTGTTATAAAGATGAAGAGCGGCTCGTTACTAAGATGCCAACCACTCGAAAAAGTAAGAAAAACGGTCCAAAATCTAATGCAGCCTTGCCAGTGCCTTCACTTTAGCCCAGCAGAACTCATTTGGGGATTTTGAATTGCAGAAAAACAAATAAAAATTTCATATTATTTTAGCCGCCAAGCAGATTTAGGTGTTTACAGCAATAATAAAGGCACTAATATAGACATGGAATATTTAATAAATAATTTAACAGCATGAATTTCATATTTCTTAAATACTGGCAAGGTAAGTTCAGCAACATAACACTAAGTCCTTAGATACATGGATCCGGAAGGTACAAAGACCTAAGGGAAAAAGATAATAGATTATCCTAAAAGCCCACAAATTCATCTCAGACTTAGCGTTAGTTTACTTGCCTCTATAGCACCAGAACTAATAAGATGTTTCAGTACCAGGGTACTGTAAGTAAATTCCTCAAAACCTCCGAAGTGATGGAGAGATGGCTTGGCATCTAAGTGCCTGGAAAGCACAGAGACTCAGTTCAATCCCTGGTGCTGCATACCGTGCTGGCAACCAAAACCCAACATGGTAGCACACGTCTGTAATCCCAGTTCTGGGAAGCTGAGACAGGAGGATCACTATGAGTCAAAGTTGGGTAGCGTGACCCTATACTACATACATACATATATACATACATACATGCATACATATTTTGAAAAATGTAAGAATTACTTAGAAGAATGAAGTTATATATTATAATATAATATAGTTGCATATTTATATAAAATATTATATAACTACATACTACATATATCAAAGAGAATATATTTACTTTATTGTGGAATAAGAACAGTAGATATTTAAAAATTATGATCCACAAATCTTGAATTTGATCATCATTTCTTATAATAAAAGATTTTTTTTGTCTGAGAAGCTTTGCTTCATGATTCCAACTTAATTCTCATTTTTAGATTTTTGTACTATCTGTAGGAAATAATGTTGAAGAATGAGCTAAGAGAATTGAAAATGCAAAGGTTTCTCATTTCTATTACATAGATAAAATGTTTGAAACTATTTTAGGGCAATTAACATAATTAATTTACAGTGTAAATATTTTTACACAAGTTTTTCTTCACAAAGATAGATTCTTTATGATACTAATTGAGATATAGCTGCCTAAACATCATTTTTTTTCAAACTTTACACAGTAAGTATCATCAAACCAGAAAAGCAACCCACAAAGTTGTAAAACTGTTATTAGCCGGCAAAAAAATGTTCTAGTTTTAATTACCAACACTTTTTCTACACTGAAATAGTGTTAGGAGTGCCACCAAGTACCAAGTAGGAAACTGAGCAAAGGTACTGCTTTCCCCATAATGCCATATTGTGACCATGCAGGAGACGCAGGAGACGACAGTGTAAACAGGATTGGAATGTGTTCTCTTCAGGCAGGAATCTCCTCTGGGGTAATTGACAAATGGCAAATGTAGTTAAACAGGCACAGATTCAGACCATGAATTACAAATTTCTAAGACTGAAAAATTATTATTTTTTTTATTTTTGGTCTTTTTGCGAAAGGGTCTCCTTACGCAGTTCAGGCTGGCCTTGAGCTCACTTTTATAGCCCAGGCTGGTCTTAAACTCGTACTGATCCTCCTGCCTCAGCCTCCCAACTGCTAAGATTACAGGCATGCACCACCACGCCTGGCTATAAGACTGTGAAAAGTTAGATGACACCAATTACGACCAGAACTGAATTTATCCTGGGGTCACATGACATTAAAAACCTGAGAGTAAGAACTACTAGTATATCTCTTATATTAGAGGCAGAAAATAAAGAAGTGCATTTTCACAGGCATTCTTTTTTTTAAGACGTTCCTTTAATTATGCCTAAAGTACTAATTTCCAAAAATCATCTCAACATGTTTAATTAATAAGAAATAAGGAAGCAAAGTAAAGATCTCTAAGGGAAAAATAATATTCACATTTGACATTATTTTTAACGTATGTTCTTTTTGTCAATTATTTTACACTGTAATTATTCCCTATAGTTTTATGAGGAAAATAATATGTACTTCTCACTAATAAAAAGGTCAAATTTTTGACAAGCATTTATGAACAGATAAAATGCTTTAGAAAAGAGAAAAATTACTTGACAAGTTCAGTCTACTAATAAAAACACGAACATTCTGACTGATTTGAAGATTTCTACTTTCATGAACAAAGGAGCCTAGGGCAGCAGCCTAGAACGCTAGGGCGAGCCCCGTGATGCTGCTGTGCACACGCAGGCCAATCCAACACCAGACTAACTTGACTCTATCGCTCACATGACAGCTTGAGGTCATGCCTGTTGGGCATGGGAGGGCAAGGAACAATGAAAATGAAAAGCACAACTTTTCCTGAGCAGAAAGGCAATGGAATTTAACATCTGTTAACTATGTTTGTTAAGTATATAGTGTGGCTATGTTGTTTCCATTTTGGCTTTTAAGAAAAGTTATTTCTAGACCTTCAAGAATTTCCATGTTTCTCATATATCAAATGAAATTAACTGAAAATTTCAGATGTATGTGTAATTGTGGGGTGACCTCAAAGAAACCAAGTCAAGTTAGTCAGATGCATAAAGATGTGAGTATGTGTAGCATGTATTATTGTTGATCTCATTATTATTATTATTATTTTGGAACTGGGGATGAATTCAAACCCTTGTGCTTGCCAGGCAAGCAGTTACTCTACTGAGCTATCTCTCCAGTCCCCATATTTTTAATGTCTTTATTATTACTTCTTTAGTCATTCTTTATACATGTGTCTCTTTTTCTCACTGCATTCTGATAGTCATTCAGTTGTTATTTGTTGGCCACTAATTATGAGAAGTGCTTTCCCACGTTAAGGATCTCACTGAGAATAGAATGGAGGGGCCCGGTAGGATGGCTCAGTGGTCTAAAGGGCCTGCTTAGGAAAGCTTGGGCAGCTGCAGGGACCGCGGTTCGATCCCCAGCACCACATGCTGCACCAGCCCTGTCCTCAGGGCAGGCTGAGCGGGCCATAAAAATAAATAAACAAACAAAAGTTCTGAAACAAGAAATAAAATAAAAATTGAAAAAAAAGAGAGAATAGAATGGACAAATCATTTGTCATACCTAAAAATAGTTCAAATGTTACTGGAGATAAACAAAAAAATGCGTGTAAAGCAGGTGTCATGTTAGGTATATCACAAATTTGAACAAAAAATAAATTTATATAGGCAAAACTTCAATTTTACCTGACTTAATGAAAAAAGCCTCAGACTGTTCATTGTGATTATCATTATAGTGGCTTCATATAGTTATCATTTTATTAATTCCAAGTTCTCAGAGTAAGGAATTTACACAGGGCTCCGATGTGCATTTGTTCTTTTAGCTCTCTGTGCAGTCATCCTCTGGATGACGAGGATGAACATTTATCGCCTTCCTTGCTATCCTCTGACTATACCACATCGACTTTTGGAATCTGATGATGGGACGGTGGAAGTTCCAGTCCCCCTGTGTCAGCCTCACTGTTGGGATTCTTGCAATGTAGCATCATACCTGGGTTTTCCAACCTACTTGCAGCAGAAGCAATTACATTTCTAATTCCAAGAAGTTTGAAACGAAATAGGCCTTGTGGTATTCTTCCCAATCTGTGCTGTTCAGATCAGACACCAAATGCCTCAATCTCAAGTGTAACATCAGAAATAAACCAATATCTATCCCACTATAATGTGAGGCCTTTTGTTAAATACAAAGTGTCCTTTGCTGCACTCAAAGCTCCTATCTCTGTCTTTTAAATAGGATTGCCTGCCGGGCGTGGTGGCTCATGCCTGTAATCCCAGCACTCGGGAGGCTGAGGCAGGAGGATTGGTGCGAGTTCGAGACCAGCCTGGGCTACAAAAGTGAGCTCAAGGCCAGCCTCAACTGCATAGCGAGACCCTGTCTCAAAAAGACAAAAAAAAAAAAAAAAAAAAAAAAAAAAAAAAAAAAAAAAAAAAAAAAAAAA
>PVJA010003909.1:0-24028 GCA_004027025.1 Myocastor coypus | reverse complement strand
ATTTCCTGCAAAAAATAAAACATTATCAGTGACAGGATGAATAACAAAAGCATTAGTTTCCAACATAAAAAACAGTATCCATAAGCACAGGAGTATATTAAACACATCAGGATCCATCTGATACAAATAAATAAGAAAGTAGATACATTGGAGATGAGAGATCAACTCCTAAAATAGAACTTCAATTTCTAAACATAGGAAGAATGCTAGAAATAGGAAGGTATTATTAATATTTCATTATTATAGTAATAATGATTGCAAGTAAAATAACTAGTGATTGCTAAAATTAGTGAGCAAATACAATGAGACAAATTATCTTCTCACAAGATTTTCATTGAATAAGAGGAAAATAATTAGAATTAAATCTTGTGGGATCCACCTTGATGAAATATATATATATATATATATATATATATATATATATATAAATACAATTAGTAATATACCTACATATGATAAAGAAGATAGAAAAACAATGTAAGTTCAGTAGCTTTGCTGCTCAAACTTCATAACCTATATTTAATCCTGTAAAATCCCATAAGCAAACATTCAAGAAAGCAAGTTTGCTAAAACAATGATTAGTTTCTGGAAACTGTCAAAATCATCAAAAAGTAGCAAAATGTCACAAAATAAAGGAGATTAAAAATATATGACAATTAAATGACATACTGGAACAAATACAAAATATGTTACTGGGAAAATCCAAATAGTTTTAGTTAAAATTATATTAACGTTATCTTCCTAGTTACTCTAATTGTAGTATGGTTATGTAAAATGATAACTGCAGGAGAAATTTCAGAAAGGGCTATGGCAACTCTATCATTAATTTCCTTTTGAGAACAGTAATATGGCTAAAATATTTTAAAATAAAAATAAGTGGAGAGTATGCAGCAGTAGTGTATGACAAGAATGGACTCTTCAAATTCCTTTCAGTCTCCTCAAACTCCTTCCTAACCCTAGGCTTTCTACTTTCTTTTGTTGATTGCATGTGTGTTTTAGAAAGCTTTCTTTGTAAATTTTTGCTCTTCTCTTGAAAATAAATTATCTGTCAGTCTTTTGAAAGTTTAAAACAACTTTAAATGTGAACTGCTTTTCTTACTGGCCAGAGAGCCAAGTATTTGAGATGTAACCACAAATGAAGTAGTTCCCCACACATGGTTGTCTGATGAAGTGGAGAAAACGTGAACATTGGAATAATGTTGCATCCTTGTTAAAGTCTATGGAATACTATATACTATTATTAAGTAGGATTTTCAATATTATTAAAAGTAAACTATAACAGCTATGCTGTAAATCACTTCTGAATTAAATAAGGAAATTAACACTGCCAATTAATTTTAATTAGTGTTACTATTCTCATTTTTATAATTATTAATATTTTTATATATTTAGTACAAGGTTCATAGGGTCTCACTATGTAGATAGGACTTGTAGTGATTCTCCTGATTTCAGCCTTCAAGCTGCTGGAATTGCAGGTGTACCAGCGGGCCCAATCTCAATCACAATTTCAGCATGCCCTGGGGGTGGGGCATGCTAGTGATTGAACCCTGGTTGCTGCCCTCTGCTGAAACATTTTTATACTTATTGTAGAAAATTCAATGCACACCTTGAGAATTTATATTCACACTAAAGTAGATTTCTCGCTTTGTTTTTTTGGGTTTTTTTTTTTTTTGTTGTTGTCTTTTTGAGACAGGGTCTCGCTATGCAGTTGAGGCTGGCCTTGAGCTCACTTTTGTAGCCCAGGCTGATCTCGAACTCGCACCAATCCTCCTGCCTCAGCCTCCCGAGTGCTGGGATTACAGGCGTGAGCCACCACGCCCGGCTTAGTCTCGCTTTGTTTTTAATGACAGGTGACATAAAATTGAACATAAATTTAATTTTTTAGAAAAGTTAAACAGATATTTACACAAGGGAAAAACATCTGGTAAATTCAACTGATTGCTAAATGTCAAATATTTACCAATGGTACTATAAAGCTTTCAAGAAAAACTCTCATTCAACAAATAATAGGCTCTTTATGGTTTATAATGTTTCTATATTTTTGTATTCTTTAAAATCTCCCATGGGCCCCGGCGGGATGGCTCAGTGGTCTAAACCGCCTGCTTGGGAAAGCTTGGGCAGCTTCAGGGACCACAGTTTGATCTTCAGCACCACATGCTGCGCCGGCCCTGCCCTCGGGGCAGGCTGAGCAGGCCATAAAAATGAGTGAATAACCAAACAAAGATTCTGAAACAAGAAATAAATAAATAAATAAAATAAAAAATTCTTTAAAAAAAAGTTCTGAAACAAGAAAAAAAAAATTTAAAGTTCCTTAAAAACAAAACAAAACAAAAACAGTATCCTGTTTGTTCTGGAATAACCTTTAATCCTTAGTTTGTGGGCTAATTAAATAATAAGAAAATATTGTATTACTGTGGCAATTTATAAAATGAGCCCTTGCCCTCACAAATTCTTTGTATGGGAATCTTCATGTTTTCAGATCACCCCTAGAAAGTATAAAGTTATACAATGGGAAGTAGAGTAGAAAAATCATTGTACTGAAGCAATAAAGTTATGAATACTCCTGTAACAAAATTGGTGTGCTTATAGTAGTCATTGTTGTTACTATTTAGATCTGAACATTTTACATACTTAAATTTATCATCAATAATTTTATATTTATAAATTTAAACAAAGTATATTTTAATATTATATGTAAAAAGAAAATCATATGAACTGCTAGTCACTTCTTGAGATAGTAGTATTTTCTGTGTAAATTGGTGACAATTTTAACACAGTGTTATCTTTGATATTTATTATAGTATGCAATAAAATTCTCTGTGATGATGAAAGTAGTTTATAGTTACACTGCCCAATATGGAGCCAATATTCACACATTTCTACTTGAAACTTCTATAACATGAGGGGAAGAAGCTAAAAGGCTTTTTTTTTTAAATTTAAACTTAATTAATTTAGAATTAAAAATCAACATATGGATAGACAACAATGTCACATACAATATAAATAAAATCATCTTGTATCATTTTCCTGTAATTTCTTACCTTTGAAATTATATCCTAAGTGTAAAGCCATTGTTCTAATTTTTCAGAATGTTCTTTAACTTACTAGTAAATTGACTTGTTGTAGAAGTCAATTAACCAACTATATATTTTATTGCTCCATATGAAGATATAAGATACATTTTCCATTCTGCCTGCTATAATTTGAATCTGAACTGCTCCTTAAATCCAATGTGAGTTTGATCCTCACTTTGCAGTGCAATGAAAAAGTGGTAAAACCTTTAAGAGGTGAGGCGCAGTGACAGGTCTTGAGATATCAGATGAATGCTCACCAAATATATAAGGAGGGTTCCCAAAACATCAGGCCACTGATCTGTATTGGCCAATCAGTATATATTAGCCATGACCTGTTCAGACCAGGCTACACTGCAAAAGATAAGCAATGAGTAAAGAATCTTCATCTGTACTTAGACATATTAGTCAGTATTCACATTACTGCCTCAGCTCGGCTACCTCTGAGATGAGGTACAATATTAGATTCTCCTAGGAACATGAACCCTGCCATGAACTACACGTGCAAAGGATGTGGGTTGTGTGCTCCTCATCAGAATTCAATTCCTGATGAGCTGAGAATGAGGTGAAGTAGTGAGAAGCAAAGGCGGGGGCTATGATTACTATGTACCACAAACATACAGCAATTTTAAAAATAAACTAAAAGCAACCCATAAGTAGAGAAACTGTGTTCTATGAAATTTATCCTTGGTGCCAAAAAGCTTGGGGACTTCCTAACTATAGAATCATGGTCTAGTGTCTCTTTTGTTCTTGGATATGATGTGAGTGGAATTCCACCGGGTCACAGATATAAACCCTCCAGATACCCAGAATCAACAGAGCCAACCAACCCTGAGCAACGTGAGCTAAAGGAAATCTTTTCTCTCCTAAGATTATTTAACAGATATTTTGTAACATTAATGGAAATCTGATTAATATTCTAGGGTGTTTGATTTGTATTGAGATTGAATTTTATTTTCCTTTGTGATAAGGATATTTTATACAATTTTATTATTACAAAGACTTTTAAATGATAATTGTAACGTAAACATAACATTTTATTACTAACTTAAGTTGCTCTGGTTTTATCCTATTGAGAAGTAACTTTAAATCTGCAGTTAAAGAGTTATTATGATTAACAGTTTGAAGGATGTAGATATATTTAGATTATTATCAATTGTTATATAGTCTACATATATCAAACTGTACCTCATGAAATGTATTGTTAAAATAATCAATTTTAAAAAAAATGATTAAATTATGTCTTGATGTCCTATTATTTTATAATTTTATGAAAAATTATCTGGAAATTACATAAATAATAAGTATCATTCTAAATAGGGAGCCATAGTCCACATAAATAATATCCTTTTTATACTAAATTACTGATACAAGAATATATAAATGGTAGCAATTAATTTTAAATTGATATTAAAATATTCTTTGAATATGCAACTTAGCCTCTCAAGAAAAAAGTAGACTGACTTAAATTGTTCTAAATCAGAAGCATGCTAAAATATCATTTGTCTTTAGAAGACATGACTGATTCTACTACAACTATTTCTGAAACATTAATTTACACAGCAGCAACAAAGTAAACAGTATGTGATCGGTCCTCTTTCCATAGCCTACTTAGTTCTGCTTTATGTTTTTTTTTTATTTACAGTATAACTAAACTATATTTATTATAATTTTAAAATAATTAATGCATTGCACAATGTTGTCTTCATCATAATATTTGTTCAGAGTATGAGATGCAGACACGATTTCCTGTCTAAACACCATTAGTACAGATCTCCCTTTCATTGCACAAAGAGAAAGTAGCTGCAGGTATAGTCCAATAGTCCATAACAATAGTGGATTATCAGCTCATCTGGCATTATCAGAAGGTGTTGACTTGAACCTTTTACAACTCAGCATATTAATATAGCATTCATTTTTATACCTCAAGTTAGACTTTTCTAACTTTAGACCACTGAGCCATCCCTCCGGGCCCTAAACTATATTCTTATACATCTCAAGTCATGAAAATTTAGCATGTTATTTTTCACCACTAAATAATATGTATTACAAAATTTAATTCAGCCTGGTGGGCTAGGGGAACCTTGGTTTAAATACATTACCTATTTCAGATTGAGCCTAAATTCCTGAAAAGCCCCAGTGTCTAAATTCTGGCAAGGATATCTTCTACTTTTTCAAATTGTTGTTGAGCCCTTAGAGTTAATGCTTTGTATTTTTTCCTTTGTTTTAGTGACATCACTGAATACATAGTTGTTGTCTCATTCAATTCCAGACCTTGGGAATCCTGTGAGATGTTCTAGTAGCAAGATGCCCAATGTAGGAATAATTCTCCATGTGTGAAAACTGAGCACTTGAAATAATACTTAGTTAGAACTGCACTTTCCTATCAGTATAAAATGCAGACTGGGCTTTAAATATTTGGTTCTCCAACATCAAAATCTTTTGAGAAACATTTTACATTGGACAGGGGCAGAGATGACACGTATCAGTGCCACAATAAGCCCCTCTATAATTTTATGCTATGATGTTGGTGGAGTAAGGGCCATGAACGTTTCACCCTTACCTAGAGACATTTTCTGAAGGTTTTTTTTTTCTTTGTCATTTGTCTTTGCATTGCCAAAGTAGCACAGATTATGAAAAGAGCAAACATACGTGTACTCTTGCAGACACTGCAATGTATTTTTTCTCTACCTTCTGCTCTATGACCTTTCCCTCAGCATGAAAGCAACCACCTCAGGCAAACAGCACAAAATGGAAGACAAAAGTAAACAGAAGGAAATGAAATCATACATTATTTTTTCAGAAGTATTGAACATGATATTATAAACAAAAATTACATACAAAGAAAAATATGAATGTTTGTGATAAAAGTTTGTTAAAATTAAAGAAAGGCCAATCAGCATGAGCATATGTATGATAAATTTTTTTAGTTTTTTTCTTTTGTTTTGTTTTGTTTTTTTGAGACAAGAGCTCTGTGCTGTTGATGCTCACCTTGTGCTCACTCTGGGAGCCACCAGGTGGGTTTTAAACTCAGTGATGCTCCTGCCTCAGCCTCCTGAATACTGAGATTATAGCTGTGTGCCACTACAGCCAGTTCCATGTACACAGTTCTGAAATCAGATTTAAAAAATAGAAAATAAAAATGGTTATATGTGTGTTATTGACATTTTCTGGCATCAATTAATATAGGATTACATTTGATTTTTATTGTATGATACATAGGTAACATTGTTCATTTAACATTATTTTGGGGGGAAAATACATACTGTTTTTATTTTGGCCACAATGTCCTCTCTTTCTTTCTTTCTTTCTTTCTTTCTTTTTTTTTTTTTTTTTTTTTTTTTTTTTTTTTTTTTTTTTTGTGGGACCAGAGTTCGAACGCACAACCTTGCACTTGTCCAGGAGGCACTTGTGCCTCGGAGCTATCTCCCCAGCCCCCCCTCTTTCTTTCTTTCTTTCTTTCTTTCTTTCTTTCTTTCTTTCTCTCTTTCTTTCTTTCTCTCTTTCTTCTTTTTATCTATCTATCTATCTATCTATCTATCTATCTATCTATCTTTCTTTCTCTTTTTCTTTCTTTCTTTCTTTCTTTCTTTCTTTGTGGTGCGGACTGAACTCAGAATCTTATACTTACCAGGCAGGTGCTGATGCAACTGAGCTATTTCCCCAGCCTGAGCACAATTTTCATAGTACATAATGATACAAATAATATTGTGCAATACTTGAGTGGTAAATAAGCTGAAGAGTATGAATTTGGATATGATTGTAAAATTGATTAATACTTTTTCTTTTCTTTAACAGGCTTATATTACCCTCATTTTTTCTTGTCCAAATATTTTATTTGGAATCAGATGAATAATACATGGTAACTTTGTAGATCATTGCAACTAATACCACCTTTTAAAAATCTTATCGATGGTCAACTATCTTAGAAATTTTCTATCAGCTTTTATTTATTTTTTATTTTTATTTTTATTTTTTATTTTATTTATTTATTTATTTATTTTTGGCAGACATAGTTTATTTTTGTGTAAAAACCCTTCATGTTGTGGCTACTGCTGGAGCTTGAGTCCTCTGGACAGAGACTCTGGTGTGGGTTTTCACAAGATGGTCAGTGAATTCCTGATGGGGAGACTTGGTGAACACAGTCTCTATCCAGAGGTCAGGGGTCAGATAGCTGTAGGTCTTAGAGATGGCATCAAAGGTGGCTTTAGCAAAGTTGCCCAAGGTAGCAGTGCAGCCCCTAGCAGAGGTGTAGCAGTCATCAATTCCAGCCATCATCAGCAGCTTCTTGGGCACAGGGGCAGAGACGATGCCAGTGCCTCTGGGGGCAGGGATCAGGCGCACCAACACAGAGCCACAGCGGCAAATCACCTTGCAAGGAACAGTGTGGGGCTTACCAATCTTGTTTCCCCAGTAGCCTCTCCTCACGGGAACAATGGAAATCTTGGCTAGGATGATGGCCCCACGAATGGCAGTGGCTACTTCCTTGGAACACTTTACACCCAGGCCAACATGACCATTGTAGTCTCCAATGGCGACAAATGCCTTGAACCTGGCCCGCTGGCCAGCACGAGTATGCTTCTGCACAGGCATGATCTTCAAAACCTCATCCTTGAGGGATGTGCCCAGGAAGAAGTCAATAATCTCAGACTCCTTGATGGGTAAGGAAAAAAGATAAATTTCCTCCAGGGACTTGATCTTCATGTCTTTGACCAGCCAGCTCAGTTTGGTGACAGAAATCCACTCTTTGTCTTCGGCCTTACCGCCGCGAGCCCCGCGGCCTCGGCCCCGGCCCCGGCCTCTGCTGCGCCAGCGCCCTTGAAGGCCACTGCCGAAGCCTCCGCGGAAGCAGCCGCGGCCTCCCAGGCCTGGGCCCCTGGGGCCTCCGGCCCCTCCTGCTGCACCGGCATCATCCGCCATTTGGTGTTTTCCAGAAAGAGCTCTATCAGCTTTTAAACCAAATCAACAACTTCTACCAATCGAACCATAGCTAGTTCTTACGGTTTTGTATTTGGATTTTTTTCGAACTCACAACCTTGCACTTGCCAGGCAAGTGCCTATTCTACTGAGCTATCTCCCTGCCTTCCTGGGTTTGGATTTGGATCACTAGAACTATTGTCTGTTAAATATGTTTTTTACTATTTTGTTAAATGCATGATAAAACCACTCTTTGCCTTTTACATTTCTGGATATAATCTATTTTATTAAAAAACAGCTTTATTTCTGAAAGGTGTCTTCTTAGAATTAGGATTTTAGGGTGAAATAGTTAAGACAACTTGAGTTTTTATGAGAACTGATTATATATATATATATATATATATATATAATGAGAACTGATTATATATATATATAATGAGAACTGATTTTATATATATATAATGAGAACTGATTATATATATATTTGAAACGTTTATATTGTTTATACAAATATATACATAATATATTATATATATATATATATATATATATATATATATATATATACCACCAAATTTTATTTACCTTCTACAGCACACAATTATAATTCTTATATTTCTTACATTTCTTTTTCTGAACAGATTCAGGATCATTTGGGAATTAAATGCATAAAAACTAATATACATAACTTCTACAGTGATCCACAGTTAAAATCTCAATGAGGAGGAATCCAAGACCAGAAGTGTAAAAGGAAGAAAGCAGACAGACCCTGGGACTGGAGGAGCCCATTAAAAAAGTCATAAATTGATTGAATTTAGTGCATATGAAAAGCAAACTTTTATTTTCCTTTACCACTAATGTTTTGGGAAGCATTCTAAAAATCAGGCTTTTGAAACAGCAGAACAAATTTTCCACAATTCAGTGGTCTTCCCTATTCTGTGTGCTGATAATAAAGTTGGACAGTTAGAGAGTGACACAATTGTGCTCCCTTAGTAAGGACTTACTGAGTACTAATTTGTATGCTAAGTATTCGTTGTTTGTGGGGAAGAAGTGATAATTACCCTAACTGACAAGGCTTCCTAACCTGAAGATCTTTGAGTTAAGTAAGACTAGAAAGAGGGGGGCCCAGCAGGATGGCTCAGTGGTCTAAAGAGCCTGCAGGTGGCTGCAGGGACCACTGTTAGATCCCGGCACCACATGCTGCGCCAGCCCTGCCCTCGGGGCAGGCTGAGCCAGACATAAAAACAAATAAACAAACAAAAGTTCTGAAACAAGAAAGAAATAAAATAAAAATAAAATTTTAAAAAAAAGACTAGAAAGAAAACAAGCAAAGGAGGGGTAAGTTTTATTTCAGAATGATAATGTTGATGAAATTAAAATGAAGCAACAGAAAATGATGCCCCGGCATCATCTCATCAAAAAGCTGATAAAGCTAGAATTATGGAAAGAGATGGCTTCTAATCTAAGACCACAAGGCCGAAAGACAAGCATCTGAAAATGGTCTAATGAGTCTATAGAAAGAATAAACAACAGGTGCACACGTTCTGAAGTGAGACCAAGCGCGAGGCTGGGGACTGGGTCAGAGAATAGTGCTACTAGAAATTCCTAAGTGGTTACCAAGAGTTGCCGTCACAGATTTAGAGAGAACATAAATCATTTAGGGACATAAAAGCCAAAGGAAAGATTTTTTATGACATTCTCCATTTCCTTTGCTATTTTCAAGTTTTTATTTGAACACCACTTAGTTCTACATACTGTTTATTCCACTTCAAGTCAAATCACTTCATTAAAATATTTTATGAGGTTTATGAAAGTAAATCTAACTTGATAGCATACATTAAATGGTCCCAAATTTCTCTTAAGAATGTAACTTCCAGGGCAGGAAATCTTTGCTTTCCTTTTCATTTCTGTACCATACCTTTTACACACATAAACGTGCATACGTTTATATTGTTTATACAAATAGAAAGCAAGTGTAATATTCAAATTAATCATAGAAATACAGATTTGATTACCTATTCTCCTTTTAATGGAGTACGGTATTAAATTAGTTTTACTTGTCCAAAAAAAACAAAAAAAGATTGAAAAGCTGAACGATACTATTTTAGTGCCCCAGATTTTAGGTATCAAGTCAGTGGAAATGATGAAGAGTGTTATAAAAAGGATTTACTAAGTTTCTAGGCACAAGAGTAAATGCCTACGCAGGGCACTGCTAGCACCCACCGACCGCTCCACGCGCTTCTCTCCAAACATACGGAAGGAAACTTATTTCACAGGTGCTATAAAGCTAAGCCACCCTTCACAAGTGAATAAAAATGAGTTACAGTGAAGAATGAAAAGTGAATTTTAAAAAGGAGAGTAGTATAGTGAAAATCTATGAAATTGTTGAATGGTTAAAGCACAAAGGCCACAGTAAATATTAAATTCACAAGCTAGTATACTTCAGTTGGGCAAATATTTAACATTGTTTTGCAGTGTTTACTGAAGAGTTTAAAACACTTTTTTTTCTGACATTCATGTAGCAAGAAATATAAGTGGATTCAAAGTTTGTGCTCTTTAGCTATTAGTTTCTCTATACAAAACCATACTTATGGAATAAAAAGTACCTACATTTAAATGACTCATATTTATCGTTGTTTGTGAAAGTTTGACAAAATATGCTTGAAGTGTTTACTTTATTAAAATGCATTTGTAGCTATATTATGTTATTATGTGATGTTTATAAAAATGTTAAAAATCATGAAAGATTTTGAATTTTGTAATAGATTCTTTTTGGACAGAAGAGTGGTTTTGTATGATTGAATTAACATTCAAGTTGATATTTTTCAGAAAAACCATAGTTACTGCTCTGGTTAAAATAATCATCCTACAGCTATAGTAAAATCAACAAAGAAATATAGTAAGTCAATATAAACCTACAGATGCAGCTAAAATAATTATCATCCAAAGGAAGAATTATAGATATTCATAAATAATTGTACAGAAATCTAGGTTAAGAGACATGTGCACCCTGCTCACTGGACTTTCTCCCAGAAGATGTAGTCAGGAAGATTCCTTCCTGAAGGGAGGGACGCCCAAACACTACAAGAAGCACTATATTTGTTCAAGAGTTTGAACTCAAAGAATGCCCAAAAGTAATTTTAAGTGCCATTATCTTAGTTATATCTATATATCTATATATCTATCTATATATCTATATGTATATCTATATGTATATCTATATCTATATCTATACATATATATATTCTTGTTTCAGAACTTTTGTTTGTTTATTTATTTATTTTTATGGCCGGCTCAGCCTGCCCTGAGAGCAGGGCTGGCACAGCATGCGGTGCCGGGGATTGAACTGTGGTCCCTGCAGTCACCCAAGCTTTCCCAAGCAGGCACTTTATACCACTGAGCCATCCTGCCAGGCCCCCAAAATATATATTTTAATTACTAAATGATTCTAGGAATATCATCATTCATTGCATAGTAATTTTAGTAGGAAATCATTATGCACAACGTTCCACTGAAAACATGGAAAAGATATCCCTGCCTAAAATTTGTGAATTGAAAAGATTCTTTAACATTAACTATATTTTTAAATTATAACTTTCAACTTTCACCTTCATCAAGGATGCTTTTTATATGAGAAATTCAAGAGAGCATAATTTAAACATTAAAAGTTTTTAAATTTTTTTTAAAAAATTATTTATTTTTTGTGTATTTTTTACAGGGTCTACAGAGTCGCACTACATAGATGAGACTCACAGTCATTCTCCTATTTTCAGCCTCCCAAGTGCTGAGATTACAGGCACATGCCACCAGGCCCAGTCTCATTCACTGTCTCGGTGCACCCCAAAGGTGGGGCTGGTAGACATGACAGAGGCATTGAACCCTAGTCTGAGCACTCTGCCTAAGCAGACACTTTAGTCTGCTGAGCTATCTGGATGGACCTCAAATCCTTAATTGGAAACATATTTGACTCTCATGAGGCAAGAATAAAAGGTACTCTTACAATATATTAAACTGGACTCATTTTTTACAACTTAGCAAGAAATGTTCTAATAATATGGAAAAGTTACAGTGAGCTGTAAGACCATTCTGTGGAAAACAAAAAGTTTCAAAATCCTTATCCCAGAATCAGTAGTTTTGTTCTGTCTGAGTCTCTCAGTCTAGAGGCTTAGCCAAGAGATAGTTGGATCAAAGCCTGTCTTGCTGAACTATGTAATAAAGAGAATGGTTAATTATGTTTACTATAAGCGAGGAAGCAAGACACCCATGGCATGTCTCAAAGTGATGAATATGAAATCTCTACATGTGCTTGGCAAAAATGAGTAGCTTTTCATAGGTTTTTCTTTAAATGAAAAAAAGTCTCAATATATTGTTCTTATGGAAACAGAAGATAAGAATAATTTGGGTTGTATGTGTTTATAAAAAAAAAAGTATAAAGTGTTATTTTGTTCACAGATAGATGTTCAAATAAGTGCCTTTATAGCAAAACCCAGAGAGAATATTTTTCAAAAACAATGTTCAATTAAATTATTGAAGGAAATGAATAAATTATAAATAATATGCTTAATTTAAAATAATGTAGCACTTCCTTTGCACTTAATTGGCAATAAATATCACATAAGCCATAATGTTTAAATAGAAATAGTTCATATTCACCATCCTAGTGGGTTTATAGAAATGATATCACTTCATGGAAGCAAGTAAAGCAATTAATTGGTTTCTATTCATTAACCTACTTATGATACAATGGAAACATAACAGTAAACAAAATATATTTTCATTGTGTGATTAGTGCTGTTATTACTGTTACATTTAAAGTTATCTTTTATTTCTAAAAGATGCATTGTATATAGGACGTAATAATGATTTGAATACAAGTCCAAATTAAGTCACCAGTGGCTCAAATAAAAATATTGTATTATGTTTATCATGTATTTAATCTGAATGTATTGCCTGTACGCTGTATTTCAGATCCAAAAATAAGTTTGCCAAGATGTCTAATGTTTTATAACTATGAAATTTTAACAGTAGTGACAATCTCATAACTATCCTGGCCAATCTCTATACACAATATTATTCTCAGTTTTCTTTTATTTTTTTAATCATCTGTGAGTTTAATTATATAAAATTCTACTCATCCAAAGCCACTGAAACATTCAGTTTGAGATGACAGCCTAGGCACACTGACCGTTCATTGTTTGGGAATTCACTTCAATGAAATCCCCAGCATCTTGAAATGCACAAATGTTTTATGTTGAGGCATAAGGCAAGAAGAGACATTAGAAAAAACAAGAAATTATAATATTCCTGAAAGAACACAATAATCTCTGAAGAGGTGACTCCAAAGAAATGTGCTCTACTTATATAACCCAACAAAGACTTCAAAATACAAATACATACTACAGACATTACAGTCAACACTGACATGCATATACAAAACGGTACCAATTTGGACCACTAATCATGCCATCTGTTAGGGTCGAGAAGCGCACCGCGTGAAGGAAGGAACGTCTCCAAGAGACGTTCTCTCATGCAAAAAGCAAGGGGATTTTATTTTCCAAGCATGTGTGGGGCTCACTGAATGCGCAGGAACAGAGAGCCCCGAGCAGCGTGCGGATACTGTTTTTAAGCCGTGAAACCACAGAGATGGGTTGGGCAAGCGTTTTACAGAAGCAGATCACATTGGTTATTTTGTGTTCTTCACTCATTGCGATTGGAGGGTGTCTCATGGGTTGAGAGGGTCGGGAAGTTCAGGCTTGGGTCAGGATTACCTAAGGGGGAGAAGTATATGGAAATGCAGGATGGGGACATAGGTCATACCGTATCTGGGTTGTAGATGTTTAACATTAACCAAATACTTTTTTGGTGGTCTTTTCGGGAATTAGAGTTGTGAGACATGTTCGTCCCAGACTATGTCAGTTAGGACATGTCCTTACATGCCTCCCTAGAGCCAGTCCTGGAAATTTCTATACTGGGGCCATGTGGGTTTTGTAAAAATCTCTCTTAAACATCAACTTGAACAAATGAAATACCCAGCATATTAGTAAAGACAAGTCAGTTCTAGGTGTGCTGTCTGACCACTGAAGTGCAGTCCAGCAAACAGAGGAGGCAGGACCCACCCTGGGTGTGAGTCGAAGTAGGTTTGCTGCCTGGATGAAATATGAAGTTTTAAATTACTGTTGAATATCTCATTTGAAAAAACTTCACTATTATTCTTTTTCTCTATGTATCTTTTTTGTTTGTTTCAGATCAACTCACACATGAAACATAAAGCTGCTGTGCTTATATAACTAGAAAATAAAATGTTGGCTGCAAACCGGTAGGACAGTTGTGGATGGTAGAGATGAGTTTCGAAAATGTTGGTCAGAATTCAAAAATTTCAACTAGCTAATGTAGTTTGAACTCAGGACCTTATGCTTGCTAGGCAAGCACTATTTCCACTGAGTTATCTTCCTGGCCCTAGATAAACCTTTTGAACAACATGGTGATTACAGTAAATATGCCATGTGCTTGAAAATACTTAATGTCATTAAGTCTGTTAACACAAGTAATAACTACGTGAGGTAACATGTATGATAACTAGCTAGATGAAATCATTGAGCAATATAATACAATATATGAGACACACATATGTCCTTCAAAGAAAAATTATTGTAAGTTCATATAATACTAGTTGTTATCTTTTTAAGCTTTTAAACTAATCTTTAGAAAAAAATTAGTTTGTGATCTCAATTTCTAGAATAGTTTCGTATTCAAAAAAGATATTTCCGTTTTTTAAGAAATATTTTCTTTTTCACTTTTATTTTAATTAACAAATACTTGCTGTCTTTTGTTTTTTCAGTACAGTATATGTCACTAACTTTTGAATATGAAAATAGCCTTACATTTCTGAGATAGGTAATTTTTTTATTCTGCTTACTTTTTAATGTATAACTAAATGTTTGTATTTTCATAAGAAATGCTGTTCTGTAGGTTTTGCTGTTTTCCCTTTGTGTCATTACTGGATTTAGTATCAGTATAACTGGGGTCTTAAAATGAAAAAACATTTCCTCTTACATTTACTTGAGTCTATGTAGACATATAGTATTTTTTTTCCTTATGGATGTTAGAGTGCTTCACAAGTGAGTTCATCAAACAATAAATTTATAAATATTCTGTGTTGCCAAATATTTATCTGCTTCTTTATATTTGTTGTCCTGTAGTTATTTATAATACAATAGTTCAATTATTTTATTTTATTAGGATATGGTGTGTTGTAATATTCTGTGTCGGTGCAAAAAGGAATGACGAGGGGCCCAGCGGGATGGCTCAGTGGTCTAAAGCGCCTGCTCGATCCCCAGCACCACATGCTGCGCCAGCCCTGCCCTTGGGGCGGGCTGAGTCGGCCACAAAAATGAGTGAATAAACAAACAATGGTTCTGAAAAAAGAAAATAAATAAATTAAAAAAAAATTTAAAAAAAACAAAAAAAGGAATGACGAGAAACCCGATGAATTTAGCTCAGAGGACTCACCGACCTTCTTCTCAATCTAAGTGAGCCTCGGCCCACAGAAGAATCTTACTTTTATTGACTACTAAAGGACAGCCCAAGGAATTTGCATAACTGCTTTGGGGAATGCAGACTAGAGACTACCACTTCTATCACCATTTACCTAACATCAGGTTAATACAAATGCTAATTGAAAACATTCCAAGCAGGGGATAAAACAACCAGTATCGTCCCAAATAAGGGAAGAGACAATGATCGAGGAGTCAGCAGAACAAGCTCTTTTCTGTCTCCTTGAATCCCGGGTTTCCCAAGTAACCCACTACAGCTGTCTCTAGGCTTTGTTTATTATCTTTCACTATCTGAGATGTTAATTGCTTACCTCTACATGATGTGTTTAATTATTTCTCATTTCTAGTTCTCCTTTTCTCTCTTGATATTTACTTGTGTCTTTCCTGTGTCTTTTTTTCATGCTAATTCTATAGGAGTTACTAACTTTATTAATATTTACAAAACCTTAATTTCAATTTAAAAGATTTTCAGCATTTTATCTCATTAATTTTTCTCTAATATTCCAGCTTACACTTGTGCATTTGCTAAGAAAAAAATATTCTGCAGTGCTCGACTATACCTCTGTGGTATTTTTACATCGATGATATACGTCTACTGTCAAATATTTAGAAAGAAATATAAAAAAATAAAAATTTAAATTTATTTTTGCATTACTGTAGGTATATGTGTGTGTGATTGTGTATGTGTGTGTGTACTTATACATGTCAAGTGATTGTAAGAGTCATTTAGGAGCAAATATATTTATTTTATTTATTTTTTTAAAATTTATTTTATTTTATTTATTTATTTTTTCCTTGTTTCAGAACCTTTGTTTGTTTACTCATTTTTATGGCAGACTCAGCCCGCCCCGAGGGCAGGGCTGGCGCATCATGTGTTGCCAGGGATCGAACCGTGGTTCCTAAAGTCGCCCAAGCTTTCCCAAGCAGGAGCCATCCCACCGGGCCGCGAAGCAAATATATTTATAAATGTAGTTTTCCTTTACTGTTCAAGTTTTTTTTTTTTTTTTTGTGGGACTGGGGTTCAAACCCACAACCTTGTGCTTGCCAGGCAGGCTCTTGTGCCACGGAGCTATCTCCCCAGTGCCATTCTTCAGGTTTTGTTTCAGAGCTGCCGGCATTTGATAATGATGTGGCTATTCCACCTCTCTGTGGTTACTGCTGCTGGAGCTGTCCTTCTGCATTAGTCTATGCTAAACTTAGCCATGTCTTTGATTCTAAACATCTGCTTTATATTCACAAGTTATGCGCGATCATTTTCCCCTTCTTGCCGGGCAGTCCCTGCTCTTAATTGGTGTGCAGCGCATACATTTTATATGGAAAGTAATTTTTTTGTTCGATACTCCAAAGGCACATAAAACAGCACCAAACATAGGCAAGTGGCCTAATCAAACCGAGAAACCTGTGGGGAACAAAGAAAGATTGCACAAAGTGAGGAGACAATATACCAAATTTGACAAATATTTGCAAATATTCAAAGTATGTAAAAAACTAAAATGTTGAATGGTAAAAATACTAATGTCTTTTAATTAATTAATTAATTAATTATTTTCTTGGTACAGGGTTTAACTTTGCAGTTCAGACTTGTAGTGATCCTCCTGTCTCAGCCTCCCCAGCGCTGGGATCGCAAGCATGCATCACCACTTCTGGTTTGGCTGACAGTTCTGGCATGGCATGTGTTCTCTGGGATCAAATCCAGGTCCTTCAGCCTATAGAGCCGGTGCTTAGACTGCTGAGCTATCTTCCCAAACTTTAAGAATATCCTTATTAAAATGAAATTTTAAAGAATTACACTATGCTTGAAAGAATTATAAGGATGGAATTGACTTTGACTAGAATAAGATGGTGAGCGAAGAGGCTTCAGCTTTACTTGAGTAAAAAAACAAACAAAAACCAGTTCATTTCAACTGTTTTAATTAAATAAAAAAGGCTATGATTCTTGATATGTCTCAATACAATCAGGTTGTGATAATCAGAATTGCAAATAGAAATTTGTACACTTAAATCAGAAAAGGAATCACTAGAAGTCTAATCAGGGTATGCAATGTAATTTTATATTATCAGGACACTCCTGAAAAGAACACACATGGATATCTTACAATCTTATATATTGATGAAAAATTAACTATGAACATTTTAAGTATAACATTTTTCCTACTTACAATGGAATTTTTAGAATTTTTTTTCAAACTAGCTTTTATAAAATAATATTTTTTAGTTTATACTATCATATATGTAGTAGCTCTATATATTGGCAAAGCAATTCAAATTTTAGAGTCTATGCACTTATCAGAAAAGCAGAAAAGTGCCAGGCGTGGTGGCTCACGCCTGTAATCCCAGCGCTTGGGAGGCTGAGGCAGGAGGATTGGTGCGAGTTCGAGATCAGTTTGGGCTACAAAAGTGAGCTCAAGGCCAGCCTGAACTGCATAGTGAGACCCTGTCACAAAAAGACAAAAAAAAAAAAAAAAAAGAAAAAGAAAAAGAAAGAAAAGCAGAAAAGTAAACAGAAACATCTTTTAAAATTATTTTTAAAAAGTCAGGTTTCAGGGCTGGGGTCATAGCTCAGTAGAATAAGCACTTGCCTGACAAGCTCAAGGGCCTGAGTTCAATCCCTGGTTCTTCAAACTAATTAATTAATTAATTAAAGTCAGGTTTCATTTCTCAATTACACTGTTAAAACAGTGTAGTACTAATTGGTCCCAATATAAAACTTGGTGATCCATTTTTTGGTCCCTCACTGGCAAAACATAAAATAGTAGAAACAAAATGGTAGAAACAAATACAAACCATCAGCTGTTCATTATAATTAGTAGTTTACTATGAGAGAGTATATGTTAAAATAGCAATTTACAGAAAGGAATACCTGAAAGGAGAGACAGTTCTTGAAACACAATAGGCAGCACAGAAGATCTATGTGATGAGTATTGGAAGGAAACTATTCAGGAAAGGGAAAGAATTTTCCCCTTAAATATTCCTAAGAAAGTCATGGGCACACGTGCCTTGATGTCCAAAATTATGTGTGAATAGCAGATGCAAGGATGGAATGTAAAAGGCAACATTATATGATGCATTAGAATAGCTAGAGAAGACAGTCTTTATGACTTTGACATAGGTAAAGTTTTTTTCAACTATCTCCAAAACATTCACCTAGAAAAAGTATAACAGAACTGTAAAATAAATTAAGAATTCTTACATTTTCAAAAAAGAAAAAAAAATCATAACAGGTAAGCCACAGACAAGAGATATGAGATATATATCACCTTCATAGTCAGAGAAGGATAAGCACTCATTTATCATTAGACGTGTGTACAAACATATATTCCTATGCATATGCATTTACACTTCTGTGTTTATGTGCATACATACGCATACACATTTCTGTGATAATTACATGTATATTTTTGTAATACATGCTTACTAAAGTATCAAAAACTTCTGGAAGATATGTAAAGTAGTACAGTTAACATTAGAAATATAATATTTATATTTCATAGAAATGAGTATTCAAAGTTACTGCTACACTGTGTCATTTCCAATTCCAGATTACTCAAGTTGCTAGCACTTCTTAAAAATTTTTGGTACCAGGAAACAAACTAATGAGATTGCATTTGCCAGGCAGATGCAGTGCCACAGAGCTGTATTCTGGGCTTTATTCATGCTATTAACCTCCTCATAAATTTTGGAATACGTGTATGAAGACAATGTATAGCAACTTGGCTCACAGCAGCAAAATAACGAAATCCAAGTATCTATCAATAACAGAACTGACAAGGAAATGTGATGCACTCATACACAAGACAACAATGTATGAATACTTAGATACACATGGATCAATCTCACAATTATAATAATTTATTTAGCGCTCAATCAATAACAAACTTTAGAACTAATTTTTTTAAATCTCAGAGACTAAAAACAACTTTATTCTTATTTTTTCAGCATTGCCAAGTTACACTAAGTTTATACAGGAAAACAACTGTCAGTTAACTACACTTTCTAAGAGTACAGACCTTTTGTTTAGTGCATGACACCTTCATTGAAGTAACCTCAGCAAACTCCTACCGAACCTGTCATCTGGTATTATTTTCCTTCCTTATTCTCATCAAAAGTCTACTGTGGGTTACAGCATTGCTTCAGAAAATATCATTTAGATAGTGATGCTTTGCTCTTTTATTTAAACCATGGGTTGTGTCTACATACTAAAAATAAAAGCAAGTGCAAACTAAGGTTCTACTTGTTAATTATAATTAGATATGAACATGATAGCAGTAATGATTTTGTCTACAGTTTCTCAGTTGTTAAAGTAAAGGTCATCAAAATTTTAGTAATTGATTTCTAACAAAATTACGTAATACAGCTTAGGATGCATTCAGGTAGAAGCTGATTGTGTCTTGCTACACCCAACCATTAGAGGCAGATGTTTTTATTAGCCCTCTTTGAAGATCCTGTTCTATATGGAACTAGTATTCTATATTTCACAACACTTTGAGGTTTAGTTAATTCAGAACTACACAGAAAGTATAGCATAGTTTCCTAAAAACTAGGACCCATGTAATTTTGTTATTTGTCATTTGCATTTTTAGCAATAGCATTCAAGAAAACATAAGAGTACTATTATTATCAGATACATGAATAATGGATTTGCAGTAGATATAGCAAGTACTTCATCAAAATGCTTTGGAAACCCCTTTCTATATGAGGGTATATATTCCTGATGGAGCCGGCTTTTCCTTCCAAGGCATACACATCTTCAGCAGTCTGCATCTGGACTCCAAAGTTGTTAGGAGACTCAGTTCCCAGGGATTCTTTAAGTGATGAATCATTTCTATTTAAGAGTTCCTCTGATAAGCAGGCTTTGCTTGAAACCAGACTCTTACATGGTTTCTTCTTTCTCCCACGTTTTTTTTTTTTTACTGACTTCCCAATTTTCAAGATCACTTCTTTATTAATAGCTGGCACAGCTATTTGCTTCCCTAAGGTTGCTTTTCACTGAATGTAATCATTGCTAGCATGGAGCCAGAGAGGCTGCACCAACTCCAATTCAACCACACTCAGGGCTTTAGAGTACAACAGTTTTGATCTAAACATCTCCTTTTCGTTAAACCTAGCATCACCTCTAATCATCACACGGAGTTTCTGTTCTTCCTTTAGGTAATTTTGTAATTTTGTAATTTTGTTATTTACCACTGATCCTTAGAAAAGACAAGTGCTGTCTTTCAGAACAGAATCCGTTTTTCTTTTTCCCAAGGATTTATTTCTGCCACTGTCCTAGCTGTCTGCATGCAAACAGCTCACGATTGCAGCACTAGATCACTAAATTCTCTTTTAATATACTTAGATTGGTTTCTGTTTATCAGTGGAGAAGAGTTATTCATTTTTAATTAAGCCCTTTCCTGAGCTTACTCATGGCAGAGAGGTGATTACCCACTCACTGTTTGGAACCGTGTCACTTCTCCTGTTACCCCTTAAGCATCTTCCTGGCAGCCTCTGCTCGTGCACATCTATTGCTGAAGCATACCTTGTCCCGTAAGCTTGCTCCTGATGCAACCATCAAACTTGACTTTATTCATGTGAAGGTTTAATTCGTTTTTGGAACAAAGTTTGTTACAGGGCCCGGCAGGATGGCTCAGTGGTCTAAAGCTCCTGCTTAGGAAAGCTTAGGCGGTTGCAGGGATCGCAGTTCGATCCCCAGCACCACATGCTGCGCCAGCCCTGCCCTGAAGGCCGGCTGAGCCGGCCATAAAAATAAATAAATAAATAAACAAACAAAAGTTCTGAAACAAGAAAAAATAAATAAATAAAACAAAAAATTATTTAAAACAAAACAAAACAAAAAGTTTGTTACAAAGTGATAGCTTTTCTTAATTCTTGGTGCATGCCCTGTATATTTGGATGCATTTTCTTCTACTTCCATTTATACATTTAAGGAAATTGCTGGCTTCAATAATTTGGTTGATAGACTAATTTTTTCTTTTTGAAGCTCTCACTGAACTCCGGTGTCCATGAGACATTGTCAATCTGGCTTCTCGTTTATCTCCTCTCAGTCTTCCTATTGTATCATTGATGTTTATTAGTTTGACCTTATATTCAATTAAACCTGTAGCGCAGTAAGGACTTCAAAGATGTACAAACATTAGTGTGGTGAATATAGACACTGCTGTACACTACCTTGACCTTAACGATTAGAAAGCACAATATGTCTTCATTCTGATTTTGTGCAGTCTGGTCAGGAACAAGCTAAAAGTAAGGTGCCTGAGATTACCACAGGTGTATAAGATTGCCTCAAATACATAATTCAAGAGAGAGGAGCTCTGGAGATAGCATACTGAAAAGAAAAGACCACAATAAAATATTTATAAGACAATGTTCAAAAATTAAACACATGTGCTTAAAGATTTCTCCAATTCTCTCTAGAAAAGACATAAATGCAATGAGTTTTTAGTTATTTCTTTTTTTTTTTTCTTTTTTTCTTTTTGCAACAGGGTCTCACTGTACAGTTCAGGCTGGCCTCGAGCTCAGTTTTGTAGCCCAGGCTGGTCTCGAACTTTCACCAATCCTCCTGCCTCAGCCTCCCAGGTGCTGGAATTACAGGCATATGCCCCCATGCCCGGCTTTTAGTTATTTCTTTACATGTAAAAATGTATTTTATCTGCTACATCATATTGTTCAAAACTTATCTGAGTGGTATATTTTTCTTAAAAGTAGAATAGTGGTAACATAAAATAAGTGTGCCCATGTGAAATGTATGAATATAGATATTTCAGAAAGATGAGATAAATTAGTTTATGGCTTTTTTGTTATACAAGTGTGATTTTTTAAAATACAAATGTATTTAGTTTTCAAATAGTTTCAATTAAAATGATTTTAGCATATAAAATATTTTGTGATAGCTAAAGTAATAATTGAAGATTTCTTTTTGTGATACTGTTATTTATATACAGGCTTTATGTTATATTTAATTAACTTTATATTTATATAAATGTTCTGTAGAGATTTAATAAGTTCTACAAGACAAAAATGGACCAACTTTAAGAATTCTTAAGTGTCCTCTCCTCTTATCCAGTATACATTTAATATATAGTCAAGGCTGAGGAGATAGCTCAGTGTTCTAAGTGCCTTCCTGGCAAGCACAAGGACCTGAGTTTCATTCTTGGTAACACATGCCATGCCGGCCCTGGAAATCTGGGTGCTCCAGTCCTGAAAACAGGCATGGTACACATGCCTATGGTCCCAGTGCTGGGAAGATTGAGACAGGAGTGTCACTACCAGTCTGAGCTGAATAGTGAAACCCTACAGCACACACACACACATATATATATATATATATTACAGAAACACAGACACATATATATATATACCACATATGCATAAATACACTTATCAAAAATAAAATGCACTTAATTTTGATGTTTAGTTATTGAGTATGAAAATTAGAATGCACTTGGAAATTTATAATTTCAAATTGAAAACTTCTTCTGCAGAGCTTTTAGAAAGTAAATATAAGGGAAATGTCTGGCTCTTATTTATGGCTACACTGCCAAACAGGTGAAAATAGAAATATCAATTTGAAATGACTCTCAAGGGCCCAGCAGGATGGCTCAGTGGTCTAAAGTGCCTGCTTAGGAAAGCTTAGGCGGTTGCAGGGACCACGATTCCATCACCAGCACCACATGCTGCACCAGCCCTGCTCTGAGGGCAGGCTGAGCTGGCCATAAAAATAAATAAATAAACAAACAAAAGTTGAAAAAAAGAAACATTGTGCTGAAGTGACTCTCAAACTGCACAAAGTATACAACACATTGTCAATAAAATGTGGTTTCCTTTTATTTTGCATTTGTTTGCGTTTTTCATAAGAGCATACATAATGTGTTTTAAATAAATATATTCATGTGCAAATAACTTCACTCATCCTAAAATTCTGAGCATTACAATAAAACAGGTAAATTAAATGGTATCAGAGACTACACTTGAAGTCCATAAGACAGATCCTTGTCTCACAGATCACAAAGAATAATGGGCAATGTACAGAGATTTTTATGATGATTTAAATAATGAAATACTGTTAATATAATGTGGTAAATGTTTTATTACAGTTTGCTTCTTTTAGCTATTTTATGTAAGTCCTCATACAACACATGATATAATTTGATAATGTTGTTAACACTAGGAAATGAAAAGAACAGCAACTTACAAAATAATTCTTGACTCTTTATTCAATTAAAGACACTAAGATTAAAAACAAGATGATGCCTGGCAAGCTCGAAGTCCTGAGTTCAACACTTGGTACCTCGGGGCCCGGCAGGATGGCTCAGTGGTCTAAAGGGCCTGCTTGGGAAAGCTTGGGTGGCTTCAGGGACTGCGGTTTGATCCCCGTCACCACATGCTGTGCCAGCCCTGCTCTCTGTATGGGCTGAGCCGGCCATAAAAATGAGTGAATAAACAAATAAAGGTTCTGAAACCAGAAAAAAATAAATAAATAAAATAAAAAAT
>PVJA010003908.1:24838-90703 GCA_004027025.1 Myocastor coypus | reverse complement strand
CTTCCTTCCTTTTTTTTTTTTTTTGTCTTTTCATAAGAGAGTCTCACTCAGTTCAGGCCCACCTTGAACTCATTTGTATTCTTGACTGGCCTTGAACTCACTCACAGAAATGATCCTGCCTCAGTCTCCCAACTGCTGGAATCACAGACATGCACTGCCTATCCAGAGCCTCTCATTTTCTCTTAATTCTTGGATTAATAAACTCCTTGTGGCCTTGACAGCATTTTAACTACCTGAAAAGTCTCTTGCTGGATGTGGAGGCATGTACTTGTAATCCCAGCACTCTGGGAGACTGAGGCAGGAGGATCACAGGTTAGAGCTCAGCCTTGGGGGATACCACCAAGCCACATTTCCCTGAGAAAACAAACCCCTTGTCCCTGTTCTGTTTAACCCTCATATATTTTCCCTGCCTACCTATACATGCAGAGCTGGCTGTATAGAGGTGAATGGCACCTTAATTTTTTTAAAAAAGAATGTGACTGAATCCAGTTAAGAAGCCAACTGCCACATTGCTTGCCACTACCAATGGCTGAACTGGAGGCTGTGAAATTCCAGGGCTAAGACATGAGATAAATGTCTGATGAGGCTATAAGATTCAAAATGAAACATACTTTCTCAGAAGTAATGGTACTGGCCTTCCAAGTATCAAGTTATTTGTTCAAAGCCTCTATCTAACATGGGGGGGGGTGCTGCTCTGTGCCGGGCACCAGAGTGCTTTGTCCCTCCTTTACAAGCTATGCCTGCATATTATTCCTGAACACTCAACCGCAATACACACCTGCTCTCTTGCAGGTGACACAGCAATAAAAGCCATGGCCTCTCTAACTCTTAGCCCTTTGTTCCACTGAGAGCAACTAGTCATCCTAGAGGTCCTTAAAACTGCAGACCTCTCTTTCTCTTTCTTCAGCCATGTGCCACATTCCTGCTAGTATACTGAACCCTCCTCAGGGGTTTTGAGACAGCCTGGGGAATTTAATGACTTAGTGAGATCCTGTCCCAAAGTAAAAAAACAAAACAAAACAAGAAATAAGGCCCTGAGTTCAACTCATGGTGCTATAAAATAATAATAATAATAATAATAATAATAATAATAATAATAATAACAACAAATTATTTTTCCTTGATTTTTTTTTCAATAAAAAACTTGTTTTGCATAACTCACTTTGGACATGTTCTCAGAAATGGAAATCCCCTTTGTAAATAGGTTTGGGGATACCGCTCTCCAAAAGTAAACAGGTATCCTGCCAACATTCTCCTTCCCAGGGCAAGCTGGCTATGCAGTATACAAGTCCATCCCCTATGGCTCACTGGAGGAGGTGATCCCCTACCTGATCCGGAGAGCTCAGGAGAACCGCAGTGTGTTGCAAGGTGCCCGCAGGGAACAGACGCTGATCAGCCAAGAACTGCGGCAAAGGTTGCTGGGACGAAGGCGAAGCCTAAGAGTCTCCCATTAACACTCCTTGAGTGACATGGTCAATAAAGTTCCTGCTGTTGAACTGAACTGAATCTGTATCCTTGGGGAAAGACTTATCTTGACTTCATCCAGCCTGACCTTGGGGTGAGGATGTCCTGTGGCTCAGGCGAGATCTTTAGATGTCATGGCATATAGGAAGAGCATAGACGGAGGACTAAGGTAGCCTCTTTCTGACTCTGAGCCAGTTCATCCTGGGATGTTCCTGGTCCATGAATGACATAGGAATTCTTTTCTCTCTCTCTCTCTCTCTCTCTCTCTCTCTCTCTCTCTCTCTCTCTCTCTCTCTCTTTCTCTTTCTTTCTTTCTTTCTCTTTCTTCATCTCAGTGGCTCCCCACAAGAAGGGCACAGGTGAAGAGCAAGATGCTGAGACACTGGAGACAAATGGCTGATCCAGGGCCACAAACCTAAGTAAAGATGAGGGGAAGAGTCAAACCCTTTCTCAGTTAATAAGCATCAAACAAGGCTCTTTATGAACTAGATCCTGAGGTAAGTAAATCTGGGAACACAACAGTGACAAAGGCATCTTGACCCTACTTCATAGACCTCATAATTCAGGGGTTAGACAGATGCTCCCTTAGGGAGTGACAACCCAGAGTGGTCAAGACTATGATGGGAAAGCCCAGGGAGTAATAGAAGGCCAGAAATGGCCCCTGTGCCATTCTGGAGTGATCAACAGAGTATGTCAAAAATTCGTAAGAATTATGAAGACAGGAGCAACCAAAAACAGAGAAGTGTGGCCCAGATTGGGGAATGGGGAGACAAGGATGGAGGGATGTGCAGGGCCAGGTGTGGCAGTCTCATATCCCAGAGGACAGGGTGGGGGTTGTGTCCCAAGGCTGCTAGGGAGTCAGGATATGTTTCAGGAAGGAGGAAAAAAAAGAAAAGATCAAGAGAAGGTCCCCATGGCCGCCATGTGGAAGATGGACTGGAGAGTGGAGACAGGCTGGGGGTCCCAGCTAGGACAAGGCGGGGAGTCTGCAGCACAGGAGGGGGCTGAGAACATGGGTCGTGGGATCCACAAGGCCTATGGGAAGGATCTTTCCAAAACAAGGCTAGAGCACTGACTTTCAAAAAGGGTCTGTAGCGTCAAGTGTGTGAAAGAGACTGGAGAGAGGAGTTTGGGCGAGATTCTAAGGCCATTATGGGAACTGATGGGTGTGACAGACCGCAGGGGACATCCATGGCGAGGTGTGCTGCGGAGTTCTTAGCTACGGGGCTCTGAAGAGAGGCAGGGACAGAGGCAGAAAGCAGTCTACAGGGGTAAGTGGAGAACATGGCAAGACAGCCAGGAACGCAGCACAGGGTCAGGAGACCATTGACCTCGCCCCCCGCCCTCCCCACTCCCCCGCCGCCCTCGCCAAAGTTCTGGGGCTCAAAGAACAAAAGAAGAACATCCAGAACGCAATTGGAAGTTCTGGCACAGAGACGTTTCTTTATTCAGTCATCTCAGCGCCCTGGGCACCCCTGTTAGGGAAGGGAATTTACTGTGCAAGTCAGGAGATCGCTAGTGCGCATGCGCCTAGGATTCCTGTCCAGCCTACCATTGGCTCCTCAAGGTCACGTGGTAGCACCTAGTGGCCACCATCCTGCCCAACGGTAGGTACAAAACCACTTGGACAGGAGTCCAGGCCTAAAACTTCTTAGAGCTTTTAGTGTGAGGCCCCGCGCTCAGACCTCCCCCACACTTCCCTTCCAAAGGGCCAGACTCCCACTCCCTACCTAACTCCCCACTGCCTGGGAATTGAACCCAGGGCCTTCCCATTAAACAACATCCCAGTCCTTTCGTTGTTTTTGTTAAGATAACCTCACTGTATCGCGAAATTGCCCAGACTTGGCTCTCACGTGCCATCTTCCCATCTCACCCTCTGGGGAAACCCAGCTTGTACAGAAATTTTCCTTTTCCAGGGGCCAGGGAGATAGCTCAGGGGCACAAGTGCCTTCCTGGCCAGTGCAAGGTCCTGAGTTCGATCCCCATTCTGAAAAAAAAAAAAAAAAAAAAAGCAGAAGTTTTCCTTTGTCCTCCCCTCCCCTCCCCTTTCCTTTTTCCTTTTTCCTTTCCTCTCTTCCCCAGCCTGTGGAGCTTACCCAGCACAGAGACCTCTTCTGCCCACAGACCCCACTTTCTCACTGCCAGTAGACCTGCCTGCCCCAGGACAGGCCCCTCTTCGGCAGCTGGTAACCATCCAGCTCCCTCGAGCCTTCAGACTCTCTTGTCCTCTCTGCTCCTTTGCAGCCCTTCCATGCCCTTCCCCAGTCCTAAGATCTTTCTCCCTGCTTCACTTTTCTTAGATCACCTACAGCTCTCAGACTCCCTAGAGCCAGATTTTCAGGTATGGAGCCCCATCCCTACCCAACTCCTTCTCATTCAGACATCTTCCTTCCCTTCAGACACCCCCTGAATCCCTTTCTCATCTAATTCACCCACCCACACTAGCCCACTCTGTCTCTGTTGCTCCCAGAAGCCCTGGCTTTTGTTTCCTGCGAAGATGCCTTCCCTGCCCTCTGGTCTCCCTGTGGAGCTGGGCTCCACGCAGACCCTAGATACCCAGTTGAGCCGTCTGCTTCGCCTGGCTGTGGCTGGGGGCCCAAGCTGGAGCCTAGCTAGGCTCCTGCGGAAAGGTGAGGGGTTGACTATTGGGGCACTTGTGGCTGTAGCTCGAAGGGTGCAGCTTGAGCGGGCTGGTCAGCAGTTATGGACTCAGGACCCACTGTGTGCAGGCTTCAGGGTCCAAGATGGAGAGTTAAGGACACTGTGACCTCTGGAATATTAGGAATAAAATCTTTGTGAGGTGGAATAATGAACGGAGATGAGACACTCCAGACAGGATGGTTTTTCAGACCGAGTGATACCGAAGTCCCACTGGGTAGAGCCAGTCATGCAAAAGCACGGGAAGAAATTCTTGGAAGCTCGAATAGCCTGTGAGACTGCTCTGAGGTTGAAATAAACTGGGCATGTGTGGGAGTAGCACAGGACTCAGGAGAGGACTTGAGGCCAAAGAACCAGCTCATTCTGACTGTAAAAGGCCTCAAAAGGTGTGCAAATATGTTCAGATTTTCTTCCGTGATAGGAAACCATTGGCATTACAAAGAGGAAAGTGACTCCCAGTGAGCACCAACAGTTTCCAGCTTCACTGATTTTGGTAAACTATGTACTTAGCCAGTTTCTGCACTTGATTAATTAGTTTTGTTTTGTTTTTTTAATTTGAAGATGAGCCGGGCATGGTGGCTCACGCCTGTAATCCCAGCACTCGGGAGGCTGAGGCAGGAGGATTGGCGCGAGTTCGAGACCAGCCTGGGCTACAAAAGTGAGCTCAAGGCCAGCCTCAATTGCATAGCAAGACCCTGTCTCAAAAAGACAAAAAAAAAAAAAAAAAAAAAAAAAAAAAAAAAAAAAAAAAAAAAAAAAAAAAAGATAATGAGGGTTTGGTTTCAACATCTACATGTTTAAACTCTAAGTTTTTCTTTTTTTTCATCTTAAAGTATTACCCGAACTCCCAAACCCTGCTGGTGAATGTCTTTTTCCTTGTTCTTAATATTTAAGAACAAGGAAATAAATATTTAAAATTTTAAAAAATATTTTAAAATTTAATATTTTTAAAAATAAATAAATTTATTTATTTATTTATTTATTTATTTATTTATTTATTTGTCTTTTTGAGAGCAGTTCAAGCTGGCCTCTGAGCTCACTTTGGTAGCCCGGGCTGGTCTCAAACTCACACTGATCCTCCTGCCTCAGCCTCCCAAGTGCTGGGATTATAAGCATGCACCACCACACTTGGCTGTAATTTTTATAAAATAAGGGAGTTTCATTTTTGTCTGCTTTTTAATTCTTCCTCACCATAAATAGATACTAAATTTTGCTGGCCATAGTGACACCCACCTACAATCCCAGCACTCAAGCAGTTGAAGCAGGAAGATCAACTACAAATTTGAGGCTAGCCTGGGCTATGCAGTGAGCTTAAACTCTCAGCCTGAACCACATATCAAGGCTGTCTTGAAAAGGCAAACAAAATAAACCTAAAAATATTTATTTCTTTTTCTGCATGTGCTAAGTTAAATGTAATGTTTTCATTATTTAATACATAAATGTATTTTGTTACATTGGTAGATTTTCTGTTGGAATCATGGTCATATGCAACTATGCCTGGATAGATTATCTTGTATTGGTCATCACTGCTTTCTGAGGCTAAGTATAACTTTATTTAAGGCTTTTTGTATACAGGGTAGAAATGGAATATTTTCTGCTTCCAGAGACCTTACCCCCTTGTGGGGGATTAAGTCACTTTAAATATCCTATCCTAGGGACATCTTATAAATCTTATGATCTAAAAAATGAAGTCTCTATTCTGATTTTAAAAAGATATCTTTGAGTGGGGCCCAGCCAAATACCTCAGTGGATTAAAGCGCCAGCAAGCAGACCTGGGCCTGGGTTTGATCCCCAACCTGCCATGCCAGCCCCACCCCTGGGGCACATTTTGACAAGTAGTTGAGACTGGGCATGATGGCATGTGCCTGTAATCCCAGCTCTTGGGAGGCTGTAACCAAGTGGATCACTGCAAGTCCGATCTAGTAGTGAGACCCTGAATACCCTGTAGAACCTTCCCTAAAATTAAAAAAAAAAAAAAAAAAAAAAACCTTTTTTTTACAGTATTGATAGCATTGACAAGTATTGTTAAGGCTAGTATCATCTCCTTTTGTGAATATTTTGTTTCCTGTAGGGCTTTGAACTGTACCTACAAGAGATGAGTGCAGCAGCATAATACGTAATATTTGGTCCATAATCAGGATGCAGCTGCTCCTTCTCATTCCACAAGATACTGCACCTTTCCATCAAATGTCACTCAGGAGCCAAAACCCAGTCCTTTTCACCACATGCTAGTCTACCTGCAGCACCAAAATAAGTAGGAGTGGAGTTTCTCAACTGATTCAACTGTAACTTTTACTCTGCTGAGTCATTCAGAATCTCTGTGTTGACTTCTGTCACATTAGTAATCTTCTTGGCCTTCCTTGTCCTTTACAATTTTTGAGTTCTGCTCTTCTTGGAAGATGGCCTGTTTTTTTATGCAGATGTGGCATCCCAGCAGGTCAGCATCTACCTGTGTGAATTCTGTGTCTGGAGTCAGATAAGCCATAATGCCTGAAATGCTAAACAAGGTAGTTTCTTTTGTGCTGGAAGCACCTGTGAAATTCATAGCTGAGGTGCTGGATGAATGTGCGGTTCCCTCAGTAATCCCAATAGGACAAGGTAAATCAAAGAGAAGATTCTCAGAAACTGATTCCTTATCTAAAGGTGGCTCAGCAGTTTATTGTATTATTTCAGAGTATGCTAGTTTCCAATGTAGAAGTCTTTGTTTTCCCCTTCATTTGACTGATCCCTAGGTATTTTGGTATTTTTTTTGGGGGGGGGATGTTATTATGAAGGTGCTTCTCTAATTTCTCTCTCCCTCCCTCCCTCCCTCTCCCTCCCTCCCTCCCTGATTTTCTCCCTCCCTCCCTCTCTCCCTCCCTCCCTCTTTCTCTCTCTCCCTCCCTCCTTTTCTCCCTCCCTCCCTCTCTCTCTTCCTCCCTCTCTCTCCCTCCCTCCCTCCCTCCCTCCCTCTCCCTCTCTTCCTCCCTCCCTCCCTCCCTCTCTTTCTCTCTTAACAGCTCTTTATATTCTATCCTTGTGTTCAGCTTCTGGAATCTTGACTGCAATCTGCCTTGGTGTGGGTTTTTTCATGGTTAATTGGAGTTTTTTGTACTCACTAATTTGCATGTCAGATCTTCTTTCCTGCCAGAGAAGTTTCCTGTGGTGAGGTCTGTGAACAGGATTTTGTATACGACATTTTCATGGCCTCCTGTCAATCTCATGTTATTCTTCCTCACATCTCGAAGCTGCTTGATTGATTTCTCATAGCTCCTGCTCTTTTTAAGCAAGTGGTTTTGTTTTTTTTTAATCACTAACCACAGGTCTGTCTTCTGTATCTGAGATTCCATCCTCACATTGCCTCATTCTGCTTCTGCTGTGGATAGTAATGATGGAACTTTTAGTCTTCTGGATATCTGCTTGAATCTGTTCCATTTCTTTCTCATGTTGAATGTTCATGGCTTCCATCATTTTTCCTAAGCTTCTCTATTTTTTAAAATCTGTATCTGCTCTAAAGTCACTAAACACGTTTCTTCATTGTGGTCATTATCTCTGTAGTTATCTGAAAAATTATTTCTGATTTGATTTTTTTCTAGATTCTCATTCATTTATTTGTTGTTATTACTTCAGAGAGGTCAAATAGGTGACTTTTGCATTGTTCCACCTAATTGTCCTCTTGGCTTGCGTTTGGTGAGCTGGAAGTCTGGGATTACATCATATTTGTTTTATCATTTTGTTTCTTTTTTAAAAAGTTTAATTCTTGTATTGCTGCTTGTAAATTGCCTATGATGAGTTGTTTCATTTCTAGTATTTAAAATCCTGAGGAAATGCGAACTCCTTAGAGGTGTCTTCTGGGTATGGCTGGTTTGGGGAGTTTGAGTCTGTCCTACCTCCTCACTTTGTTGGGGATGAGAAGTTGCTTCCTGCTTGGACTAGTGCCTGGTTCTTTGGCATTGGCACACAGTATTTTCTATAACCTATAGATCATCTTAGTCATGGTATACCAGGAGGAAGAGTTGGTTAAAACAATTGTGTCATTTTGGCTAAAATAGTATAATCAGCGATAACAATAGCATCAAACCAGAAATGGAATAGAAAATGACAAAGTGAAGTAACCGTTGATGTGCCACTTTTAACTGTATGAACTAGATTTGTGGTCATATAGCACAATCTAAAACAAACCAGAACATTGTACACGATAAATAAGCCCTCGATACACCAGTTTTACCCAAATTTGAGAAAATTTTAAAGGGGTTAGGATTAAAAATAGAGGAGTGAAAGAATAAAAGAGATTAGAAGCAAGATTCGAGGACAAAGGAGGATTACACATATATTAGGGAACTGGTACAAGAGAGAAAGAAGGGAAAATAAAAGGCAGAGCAGAGCAATAACTATCAGGAAACTAGAAACTAAGTTCATAGTTATCTAGAAACAAGGTCAAACAAGGAGAAACAAAGGGACAATTTCTATCTTTGTTTCTGCTATTTTTACTCTTTAAAATAAAATTAAATCTTAAAAAAAGCACTCTATACAGCTAAAGCAAAACAAAACAAAAACAAAGGGAGGGATGTCCACTTCAGTGTTTGTCTCTGCTTTCACTGGTAGGCTACGTGCAGAGACAGGGTCCATATCCATGTTGATATCCAAGCAAGCGGGTAGCGCCTTTATAGTGGGGTAGTGAATAATTTCAGTAGGCCTGCACTTTTATTTCCCTTAAGTTCAGGTTGGTTTCCAGCTATAAGGCCTTTAGCCCAGTAGCCACCAGTGTACCCTCTGCTGGTTTGAACTCAGCTGGGAGCTGTTTGTTAGGTGAACCCAGCACTTGTTCTGAGCTCAGTTGTCCCCTCTCCTGGCCAATCACCCTGTCCTGTGGGACATCTGGTGCCATAGCACCCACTACCAGCTAGTACAGTCCTCCACATCCACTGCTTCCTTCTGTTGCAGGGTCTCTCCGTGGAGGCCTTGGTGTTGCCAGCAGCCACTGTTGGTGTGCAGATTTGAATTGCTCCTCCATGCAGTGAGTTCCAATTCAGGGATAAGGCTGCTCACTGGCCTCCTTCTACATTGAAATGTCTCTCTTTCTGTGGGCTTCCATTCTTGCTTCAGATCTTTCTTGGATCCAGGGGACCTGCTTCCCTCCTTTTTCTCTTGCTTGCATCATTATATTCCTGTGTCTGGGTGGCAACTGTCAGACAGGCTCTGTGTCTGCTGCTTACCACTCTGCCCAGAAGTCAGGACCCTTAGAAACTTCTACCTGATTTTGAAATTAAGGTCATTTTGCCCTCATGAAATGAGCCTTTGCCTCTGTTTTCTGTTTTCTACCTTTTTTGTTTGTTTTGGAACAATTTGTATGAGATTATATTATCCTTCAAATGACTTGTATTTTAAAGGCACGCATTTGTAATACATGATGAACATGAGAAACCTGTTAGGGTGCCCTAGTGGGCTACTGAGTAAACTGATATGGATGTCCTACTCAGTTGTCTGGTGGGTCCATATCTGGATGGATTCTGTGGCAGTGACTAAGTTGGTTTGGACCAAGTACATGATAACTAGCCATGTTTGCCAAGGACATAAGAGTGCAAGGACAATGGTACAGTACACTTGCCCTCCCTGGAGCAGTGCCTGGAGGAAGAGGAACGGGGGAATGATGAAGGCAGAGATACAAGGTTTGGGGCAGAGGATGAGTGGCTGGGGCTGGGATCCTGATCCAGATGGTATGGGGAAAAGATTGGCACAGACATGGAGATGGAGTGCAGATGAGGCTAGAGTGGGTTAGCCCTTAGAAGCAGAGCTCAAAATAAATGAGAGATTGAAATGCAGAGGTGGGTCTTCTTGAAGATTTGGAAGATGGACACACTGGACCTGTCTGTACTACAGCATGTTAAAGCTAGGTGGAGTCTACCATCCCAGGGCATGAGGCTCCAAGAATTCCTTTCCTCCTTGCTCGGGTGCCTTGCTGTGATTTTGACATATATGGGAAGAGGATGGATGTTTGCATGGTAGGCAAAGATTGAACTCCTTGTTCCAACTTTGCAGACTTACTGGCAATTTAGGGGGCAATGTATTGAAATAGACTCGGAGGCAGTATCCTCCCTCAGCAGCTGGAGGCTAGGGGTTCCATGACACAGAGATAGAGCTGGGGGTATGTGGTGACCTTAGTCACAGAGAGATAGTGGAGGCTGGGCGCTGTCAAGAATGGTTGCCCAGTGACCCCCAGGAACTTCTGCCCCAGAAGTTTGGGGTAGGGATAGTCCTAATCCTTGCTACCCCTCAGTTGTTCAGATTGATGGCGAGAACTCTGCTGGGCAGACGGGACTTTTCCTCTCAGCTCTGCTGGGCCACAGCTGTGCCGTGCGGCTCTTGCTGTCCTTTGGTGCCAACCCCAACCAGTGAGTGGACAGACCATGGTGCCCCATACCCCAGGGCCCCGAGCCTGAGACCTGATTTCTTCCCCAGACGCCTCTTTCCCTTCCAGCCACCATGACCTTTTCAGTCCTTCTTGCGCCCCAGGGTCTCTCATTCACTGGGTGCCTCCCTTGCTCCCAGTTGTCCTCTCATTCCCACAAAGGTCCCTTGTGCCCTCACGTGACCACCCCACCTTCCCCCATCCTATACTCCCTTGCTGCTCCTTTCCTAATCCATTCCCACTCTTGTTCTGCCCCAGCCGCTGTCTTGATGGCAGCACACCTGTGCATGCAGGTGCCTTCTCCGGCTGCAGCCAGGTCATGCTGCAGCTGCTGCAGGCAGGAGGTGACCTGCGTCTGCATGACCAGCAGGGTCGCACACCACAAGACTGGGCTGAGCAGGGTGGTGCCAGGCAGAGCTGGGAGGTGAGCGGTGGCCCAGGTGCAGGTGGGGGCGTCAGGGCAGCGCCTGTACCCAGCCTCAGCCACAGGCTCTTGTCCAGGTAGTGGAGCTGTTGCAGCTGTGTCGCATCCACATGTCAGCACTGCTGCACGGTGGGGAATTAGCACCCATCGCAGCCTTGGGCCCATTGTACACTGGCTCTGGGCACAACCTGTATGGCTCCCTGTCCTCACTGTTGCAGTCAGAAAGGTAATGGTCGTGCCTTGGGGTCTGCCCATCCACCACCCCCAGGTATTCCCGACTTTCCCTCATCTCCTTTTACCCCAGGATGCTGAGGCCAGAGCAGTTTGGGAGATCTCCTCAAACGCCAACTTTGGGGTTCGGCCAGGTAAGTGGGAAAGATTGGAGGAGCAGGGGCCACCCCTGTGCCTTTCCTGCCTCACAGTCTTGCTCCCCATCCCCAGATGAGCAGCCTGCAACCACTGGGGCTGGTAACAGGCATACCCTTGGCGGACCCCAAGGAGCTGCTGCCAGCCCAGGGTGACCCTGACCGCACCTATGAGAGCAGCTCCCATACCCTCATGGTCAAGTGAGCCCCCCTTCCCTGAGCCCTGCAGACTTCCTCTCCCGCTCCCCCACAAGGACCTCTCATTCCTGTATCTCAGACCTGCCCTCTCCCCTGCTCCCCATCCTCCAGCCTCCTGTGGAGGGGCAACCCTGTGACCGTGCGGCAGATGAAGGCCCCGGGAGCCCATCCTGATGTGCTACTGGCTGACCTTCAGCACTGCAGGTACCCTGTCTCAGCCCCACTGCCCAGCCCGCTCCCCGACACTTCTCTTAGCCTGCTCTCTGGTGTCAAGTGGTTCATAACCCAAAGACCAGGATGTGTGGCAATTGCCATGGTGACAGTTAGACATCATGCCTGTACCTAGCATGAAGTCTCTAGATGGAGTCCCTCTTCCCACTGAAAAATGGATACAGTTCTCTGTTATGTCCTGTAGGCCCCCAGAGAGAAGGCAAAAGTGGGAGGGATGTCCTAGACAGGGTGTGGGCTGGGTGCTAGTTCTGTCACTACTGAGCTATGTCACCAGGGTCATCAGTTTTTCCTCTGTCTGGTGGCTAGTACAGATTGTCTGATCCTGGTGCATGGTGGCTGGTCTTAGTCGAAGAATAGCTCTCATGAGGCCAGGTGTGGTGCGGCACACCTGTAATCTCAGAATCTTGGGATGCTGAGGCAGGAAGATTACTGTGAGTTTGAGGCCAACCTGGGCTCCATAGTGAGTTCAAGACCAGCCTGAATTACATAGTGCGACCTTGTCCCAAAACAAAACCCCACTCAGCCCATATAATACAAAAGAACAGCTCCTGCCCTACGTGAGCAGGGCCTGCCTGTGGCAGCAGTTTTTCTCCTCCTAGCACCCTGCATCACCCCAACCTGCTGCTGCTGATGGCGCTGAGGCCTTCAGCAGACCTGTCGGGGTTATGCCTCCTCTTCGAGCCTGTGTGGCTGGGCTCCCTGCATGCGGTACTACACCAACCAAGAGGGAGTGAGAAGGGCCCCAGAGCCGTGCCAGGCCTCATGCCCAGCCACGTGCTGCTGCAGGTGCTGGAGGCCCTGCTCTTCCTGCAGGCCCGCTGCCGGGCCCATGGCGGTCTCAGCTCCCATGCTGTGCAGTTGGTACGGCCTGGCTTGGCTAAGGTGGGCAACCTAGAGCATGGGCGCCCTCTGAGACTGCCTTCCCTGAGGCCCAGGTGAGTGCTTGTCCTGCCTGCCCCTCCCACATCCCTTCCAGCAGCCACCAGCTCACCAAGTTCGTTGGGCTCCACAGGCTGCAGCAGGGCTACCCCTGGGGAGGCCCAGGTACAGGGCTGCCCCCACCTCCTGAACTGTACCCATGGCTGCCTCTTGAGCTTATCCACGGTGACATGCCCACCACCACCTCAGACCTCTATAGCTTCTGCATCCTGGCTCAGGAAATCTTCACCGGTCAGTGAGTGACGCTATGCCCCACCTTGCTGAGGGCTCCTGCTGGCTGGGATCTTCTGATGGTGCTTCCTCACAGGAGAGCTGCCCTGGGCTGGGAGAGAGGGGCTTGAGGTGAAGGCCAAGCTGGAGGCAGGTGAAAGTCCAGCCCTGGATCCCTTGGTGCCCAGTCCCTACCAGGCCCTGGTTCAGGCTGGGCTTGGTCTGGGGCCTATGGACCGCTGGGGCAGCTTGCAGAGTACACGATACATGCTGCGGAAGGCCATGGCCCAGGTACAGGCTCAGCAGGGGTGAGGGTAGCCATGAAGCCCACGGCAGGACCTATGTCCCCACACCCAGTCTCCTTTCCCTAGGACTCAGAGACTGAGGTCAGTTCACCACAGAAGGGGACTGCACTGACCCCTGTACTCCAGAGGTCCCCACCAGGTAGAGGGCAAGGAGGGTTGGTGGTGTGTGGTGGGCCCAGCTGGCTTGTGCCTCTTCATTCCAACCAGGTCTCGGTCTGTCTCCCAGAGCAAATGTACTATGAGGTAGCTCGGAGAGCCACAGCCAGGCCTGTGTACCGAAGCCCCATCCTGCCCCAGGTAGGAGCTTTAGGAGTATATGGGAGACTAGGAGGGATGTAAGCCACCAACCAGCCCATGCTGCTCTCTGACATTGTTCTTTGCAGGTCCTGGAGACTCCCAAGGTCACAGGCCACAGTGGGGTCCAGAGGGGTGCCGCCTGGTACTCGAGCAGCAGCTTGACTCTAAGCAGCAGCCATAGTCTCAGCCCTGGCTCCAGCCATAGCCCTAGCACCAGAGTCAGCCTGTTCTGCTGCCCAGAGCCCACATCAATAGTATGAACACTACCAGAGCCATTGCCAACCTGAGACCCTGCCTTCCCTGCTCTCCTGGAAACCCTTGGCTCCTTGTCCTCTGACCAGTGATATCAGGACCCTGACCTGTGATTCCTGACCAATCCTACTTCCCCCAGAGTCCTACTCCCAGATTTCAGAGCCTTCAGGACTCAGCTTTCTAGACTGGGGAGCAATTTGAGAAGTTTTCTGTGAAGAACCCAACCCTTCAGCGGGTGTTGCAGCCCCAAAATGGACCTGTTCTGCTAGAACCCCTGGCCACATGAGCCCATTGTGCCTGCTGACCCACAGGGAGGCTTCCCACACCCTGAGAGGCTGCTGGTAGGGAAGGTCACAGGGACAGGCAAAGCGAGTGACCCTAGCGATGGATCCCATGCCCCACCCCGCACTTCCAGATCCACTCTAGCTTCATGGCCACCTAGTGGCAACTCCAGCCTTTGTCCTGCAGGCAACCAGCACTGAGCCAATGGGAGATCTCTTCTCCAGCCTCCAGAAGTGAGAACTGGGACCCAGGTGGGGGGACCCAGCACCCCTCTCCCATCCATGAGGTAACCCTAGGTCTGCCCTTGTCTCCTTTCCCCAGAATGGACCTGCTGGGAGAGATCATGGCAGAGCTGCAAAGTGGATGTCACCTGGGAGACAAGCCCAGCCTAGGCCCTACTACTGGCACAGATGCCTAGGGTGCCCTGGCCTCTCCCCCCCCCCCCCCCCCCCCCCCCCCCCCCCCCCCCCCCCGGCAGATACTGTCGGGTGGAACCTTTCAGGAGGGACTGACTGCCACTCAGTGCCTGTCCTATGGAAAGAAAATGACAGAACAATCCATCTGTCTCTGTTCAGAGTCCAGCCCCAGCATGACACCAGCACCCACATTTTCATCATTTTTATTCATTAATTTTGTCAGATGGTTTAGCAAGATTCATAGGGAGAGATGGGTAGGAGCTGTTCCACCCCCTGTATACAGGGCAGGGCAGGCTGGGGGCCTCCAAAAGAAAAGGGAGGACAGGGTATCAGCCTAGCCCTCCCTTAGATTTGTGCAAAGGCCCCCAAGAAGGCTAGTGGGGTGGGGGGGCATACCCTTTAGCCCAGGGAAGGGACATTGATTTTACGCTAGGGAACAGAAGCGAGTTACAAAGTTAGAAACCTGGAGTTGGGATTGGGAGCTCAAGAAAATACAAAACAAGAAATGGGGTCAGGCCGAGATCCTGTAAGGACAAAAGGGAAGATAACCCTTTTCAGCTCCAGCTCAACAGTAGCTTCGGGTCTGGCCCTCAGAGTAAAGGGACCAACTGGGAGTGGGGTATGGAGGTGGGGGACCAGCCCCCTCCCCCCTCTGACCTCCATTTCTGTACAAAGACCCCCGGTAATGCTCACCCCCCCTCCCATAGGCTGGTGGGGATCCCCTGTAGAGCAGGAGAGGCTCAGGAGTGCCCCAGGGTCCTGGTACCCTGTGAGGGGTATGGGAGCCCCAAGGTGCCCTCTGCTTCTGGGGGAGACGAGGGGCTGGGGGCCCAGGGTCTGAACGACTTCTGGGATGGGCAGGAGGGGAAGAGGAGCAGGAAGAGGCAGGCGAGGGGTCCCCGGGCCCTAGGGCTAGGTTGACATAGAGGGGCTCAGCCCGAGTAGGGCGCCGGGTAGGGTGCTGGGGGGCTGAATAGCCAACATGGTCAGGTGGAAAGCAGGAGGGGGCCGGAGGGTAGCTGAGCAGGAAGTCAGGTGACCTGTGCAGTGGTGGTGACTGGCCAAGTAGGCCGTATGAAGCATTGAGCCTATCCGGGGGCATGGAGCGAAAGGGACTCCAGGACCGAGAGGGAGCAGAGTAGTGGGAACCCTCACTTGCCCCAATCTCATAGTACAGGTTCTCTCCCCTGTCAAGAGGTGCAGGGGGGCCCAGGGAATTCCTCCAGACTTGAGCTGGGGAGTTGGGCTGAAAGGATGGGGGGCCAAGTGGGTACAAGCTTGGTTTGGGGACCCCAAGGAAGGGTGGCAAGCACTCCCGAGGAGCTGAGAAGATGCCAGGGGTAGGAACCTGTGATGTTACAGAACATGGGGACTGGGCTGCCATTTCTGGGGCATCCCTGCACCCCCCACCAGCCCTAAGCTGGGCACCAACGTGGGCAGGGACCCTGAGTCCCCTCCTTGAGGTTCCCACAGGCCGCTGGCTTCTCACCAGGCTCCCATCACTTTGTTGCCTTGGAAGGTAGGGTGGGGGTCCTGGGGCCCAGACACCAGGGTGGGCTAGGGAGTGGGGGGGTGCTCCACTCCCTGAAGTTACCACAGGTTCCCCACCCACCTCCAGGGATAGCGAGCGGCGGAAAGGGGAGTGCGGAGTAGCTGAGGTGCTTGCATGCTCCTGCTGGCTCTGTTGCTCGGCCACTTGCTGAGCCCGCTCAGCCAGGGCCAAGGCCATGAGGCGTGCTGGGTTCTTGGGAGGGGGAGGTGGGGCCCTGCCAGGACGTAGAAGGGACAGGGTTGGAGGCAGTGATGGTGAATCCATACTAGGACCTACGCAGAAAGGAACGGGAAGGGGATCAGGTGGGTCCTGGGGCAACTTCAGGGTCTGTGACAGTGTCGGGTGGGCTGAGCAGGACTCAACATGCTGGCCTTGGGTCCCCCCGGGACCAGGCAGTGCCAGCTTGCTGCCCATCTCTTGTTGGCAGGTGTCGCTCAGCTGGGCCTCAGATCCATGCAGCAGCAAGGGGATGAGATGGGGGCGCAGTCCTGGGCCAGGGCTAAGAGCCGGTGTTGGGGTGACGGAGGCAGGTGTTCCTCCAGCCCCCAGGAGTTCTAGGACAGCAGGTGGCACAGACACAGCTAGGGGCTCTGAGATGTCCAGGGCAGTGGATAAAGCAGGACTGGTAGGTCCTCGGGGTGAGGGAGCCTTGGGGGGCGCCCTGGGTGGGAAGGCAGAGGCAGGGGCTGGAGGTGCTGGGCTGGCAGGAGGTGCGGGGTCCCCTGGGGTGGGGCTGCTGCAGCGAAAGGTAAGGGGATCAAAGTCAAGGCCCCGAAGTCCCTCCAGGCAGCGCGGGGGGCTGAAGTCCAGTTCATCACCATCATCTAGCCAAGCGGAGGTGCGGTGCGAGGGGGACCCGGATAGTGGCCCCAGTCCAGCTGCTGAGGACCCAGACGATGTTGAAGAGGAGGCTGAGGAGGAGGAGGACGAGGAGGAGGAGGAGGACAGGCTCTCACAGGAGCCAGCGGGTGCTGGGCCCACAGGGAAGGCATCACTGCTGGAGTGGGGCCGTCGTAGTCTGTGCAGCCTCTGGAGGCCTGGAAGAGAGGTGGGGAGCATTTAGGGATCAGAGCCTGAACTCTGCATCCTCACACATTTGTGAGAACAGGGCAGAGCTCAATGAAAAGGCAGGGACAGCATAGAGGCACTACACTAGGGAAGACTGCTCAGGCTGTAACTTAGAGAAGAGCTGTTCAGGTTTGCGGGAGAACAGGCAAGAACATGAAGAGAACTGTTCCACAGCCAAAGCCAGGAGGAGCCTGGCAACCCCACAGGCTGTCAGGGACACCAACACGTTCTCACACCTGGATGCTGGGAGTCCAGATGCAACCCCTCACGGAAAGCAATTGACACTGCCCTATGAGTTGCACATGCACAGATCCTGCAGGACAGCACCTCTGCTCCCGGCTGTGTGGCAGCACAGTCTGCCAGGAGTGTGAGTTTGGCAATGATTGCTTGAGAGCCCCATATCCATCCAGAGTAGGATGGGATATCCACAGAGTGGAAAGCAATGGAAGGAGGCTGAGCCACACAGCGCTTGTGTGGTAGCTGTGAGGATACTCAGGTGCACACACATACTTTTTTTTTTTTTTTTTTCTGCATTTAGGACAGGGTCTACAGGGTCTCACTATGTAGATTAGACTCATAATGATTCTCCTGTTTTCAGCCTCCTGAGAGCTGGGATTACAGGCATGCGCCACCACGCCCAGTCTCAATCAATCACTGTCTCAGCATGCCCTGTGAGCAGGGCGGCACAGCATGCCAGGGATCAAACCCCAGTCATTGTGCTCTGCCTAAGCAGGCGCTTTAGTCTGCTGAGCTATCAGGCCAGCCCTGACACCTTCTTTTTTATAATGATCTGTAGTTTCAAAAGCAACTAGAATGGAATAATGTGTTATTTACACATATACTTGTATGTGATAAAACCTTCCAAGTAAAGGAATGACTATCAAATTTAGAGAATTCCTCTGGGGAAGCCAGAGCTCTGAGGTAAAGTACTGGGGCTCTTCTAACATACCTAGAAAATTATTTAACTTTTTTCTTCAAAATCAATACAGAAGACCCGGCGTGTAGTGCACACCTATAATCCCATTGCTTGGGAGGCTGAAATAAGATTACTACAACTCTGAGCTTCATAGTGAGACCTTGTACCAAATACATAAAGTTATGGTACATATATGTACATGAAAGACTTCTAAAATTTTAAAAATGGGGCCAGGAGATAGCTCCATGGCACAGTTGCCTGCTTGGCAAGTGCAAGGTTGTAAGTTTAAACCCTGGTCCTGAAAAAAAAAAAAAAAAAAAAAAAAATTAAGAGTGTCACATTGGGGCCCGGCAGGATGGCTCAGTGGTCTAAAGTGCCTGCTTGGGAAAGCTTAGGTGGCTGCAGGGACCGTGGTTCGATCCCCGGCACCACATGCTGTGCCAGCCCTGCCCTCAGGGCAGGCTGAGCCGGCCATAAAAATAAATAAACAAACAAACAAAAGTTCTGAAACAAGAAAAAATAAAAATAAAATAAAAAAATAAAAATAAAAATAAAATAAAATAAAAATAAAAGAGTGTCACATGGACAAATGAACACAGTGCATAATGGATCAAAGATGATACTTTAAGTCTTTATAAAAATTCAAATTATAAATTTCTGGGATCTCTCAAGTCTGAAATACAATGGAAATAAAGCCCAGGCCCCAGTTCTTCCCACTTCCACTTGGACACAGGTGGAGCCCGCCCTGTGCTCACCAGCTGCACTGGCCTGTGATGACAGGGACTCTTCACTCTTGGCAGATCTCAGTGTGACCGTGTCAGGCCGGCTGCCTGCAAGGAGAGGTAGACAGTGTAGGAAGCATGCCGTGGACAAACCCCCCCACCAGTGCTGACTGCACGACCTCTGACCTGAAGGCTGTGGTGGTGCGCGGGAGCCGCCTAGCCAGGGTAGAGGCTTCTTTCGGGGGATGCTGGGGCCCCGGCCAAGAGCAAAGAATGTCTTCCAACTGCTTCCTCCCGGCTTCCGCTGTTTCGGCCCTCTCTCCCTTTTCCTCCTGCAGTGTGGATGAGAAATAGGAAACAGGCTAAGGAAGCAAGCCTTCCCTCTGTCCACACCTCCTGCATCCTACTCACCTTTCCACAGGTGAGGCTGCAGCCTTGAGAGCCGTGGGCTCAGTGGGTGTCCCCAGCCGGCCCTGGGTACGAGCTTGGGCTTCTTCCAGTGTCAGCAGGCGAGTAGAGGGGCCACTGCCCGCAAGGGACTTGGGCCTAGGGAGAAGGCAGCGGCCTGGGGAGGTCAAAAGCAGGGCAGCTATCAGCTCTGGGGCCACTCAAGGCCATAGGCAAAGCCAAGCGCCACAGCCCAAGCCCCGGCCCCACAGCATGCCCACCCGGGCTGGCAAGGCAGGGGGCCAGGGTAGATCAGGCGGGAATGGGAACAGCAGGCAGGTGAGGAGGGGTGAGGCAGAATGAGCTAATAAGGAGGCAGCTCCCAGCAGCCAGCAAGGGCAGCGGCTCTGGTCAGTTACCTCGGGCCAGAGGGCCCTCCGACGAGCTGAATCCTGACTGGGCTGGGGTCCGGGGCAGGGCAGGGAGTCTGGGCAGGGCCAGGGTGGGATCAAGACTGGGGACCTCCCACCTCCTCCCAGGTGGACCCATGGCCCCAAGTGCCCCCAGGATCTATAAGGGGTGAAGGAAGAACGGCGTCCTGGCCAAGAAGTGGGGATCCTGAGCGTAGGAGCTGAAATGAGAAGGAGTGGGGGCGCGGGGAAGGATGGGCCGGGGCAGGGGCCTCAAGGGGCTAGGAGGGAGGTCCAGCTTCACAGGGTAGGGACAGGGCTGGGAGCCCACCTGCCCTCCCACTGCAACCCTGTTGTTGAGGGGTCAGTAGCAAGGGTGTCAGGGTGGGATGGACATACCTGCAGGGTCAAGGCCAGCAGAGGTGAAGGTGTCACTGAACAGGACTTCCACATGGGTGAGCAGGAATTCCACCACCACTGACTGCACACGAACCTCCCGGAAGGCTGCTGCACCACCCAGGCCCACTGACTCCAGCTCCATGGACCTGGAAGAGGAAAGGAGGAGGCCAGGAGCCTTGATCCTGAACTGGCAATGTCTGCATGGACAACATAGGGTGGCAAAGGAAACAATGACTCTTATACCTCTGACCTAGAGCTGATCATATCTGGAAATCACATGTGTTTTCCAAACTTACCCCAAACTTACTTCCACTTCTCCATCTCAGTGTATTTCTTTTCTTTTTTCTCTTTTCTTTTCTTTCTTTTCTCTCTCTCTCTTTCTTTCTATGTATGTATATATGTATGTATGTATTTATTTATTTTTTGCATTACCAGGGATTGAACTCAGGACCTTGTGCTTGCCAGGCAAGCGCTTCCTCTACTGAGCTATCTCCCTGGCCTCCCACTCAAAAGTCCTTTTTTTGGTGGTACGAGGGATTAAAGTCAGGACCTTGCACTTGCCAGGCAAGAATTTATTCCCCTGAGCTATCTTCCCAACCCCCCTTTCCTTCTTTTATGTACTTGGCTCAGGGTCTTACTATGCAGCTCAGACTCATAATAGTCCTCCTGTTTTCAGTCTCCCCAGTGCTGGGATTACAGGTGTGTGCCATCACACTCAGACTTAGTGGCCCTGGGAGCAGGGCTGATGTAGTGTGTGGTGCTGGGGCAGCATGTGGTACCAGGGATTGAAACCTGGTCCCTGCACTTGCCTAAGCATGCACTTAGTCCACTGAGCTATCTGGCTGGCCCAATGTATTTCTTCTGTGGCTCAGAAGGAACACCCAGGTTGCCCTGGACCCCTCTTTCCTTCATACCCACATTCAATTGTTAGCAAGCCCTGTCACTTCCACCTAAAAAATCAATCCAGAATCTAACTCCTTACCCCCTCAACTGCCTCAGTTGTGGCTGATACAGTTTGGATCTTTTTATTTTTATTTTTTTTGCTTTTTGAGACAGGGTCTCACTGTGCAGTTCAGGCTGGCTTTGAGCTCACTTTTGTAGCCCAGGCTGGTCTCGAACTCACAACGATCCTCCTGCCTCAGCCTCCCAAGTGCTGGGATTACAGGCGTGCACCACCACGCCCGGCTACAGTTTGGATCTTGAATGTGTCCTAAAGGCCTATGTGTTAGAGGCCTGGCCCCAGGGCAGTGCTACTGGAAGGTAGTGGAACCTTTAAAAGGTAGGGCCTAGTGAAAGATCTTTATGTCACTGGGGGCAGGCTCTCAAAGGGGGTTGTAGGACACTAGCCCTCATTTTGTTTGTTGTCCCTTTGGCCGTAAGGCAAGTATTTTCTATTCTGTATGCTCTGCCATCATGTGCTGCTTCATGACAGGTCCAAAATGACAGATAATTATGGAATGAAACTCCCAAAACTATGAACCAAAATAAACCATTTTTTGGCCAAGCATGGTGGTGCATGCCTGTAATCCTAGCTACTCTCAGAATGCCAGAGATGTAGCTCAATAGAATAAGCACTTGCTTGGCAAGTTCAAGGTCCTGAGTTCAATCCCTAGTCCTGGGTGGAGGGCTGCGGGGGGCAATGCTAAGGGAGGAGGATTGCAAATTGGGCAATTTGGGCCAGCAAGATAGCTCAGCAAATTAAAGTGCCTACTTAGGCAGACACAGAGGCCTGTCTGATTACCAGCATGCCATGCCAACCCTGCCCCCAGGGTGCACTGAGATGGCAATTGAAACTGGGCATGGTGGTGTGTGCCTATAAATCCCAGCTCTTGAGAGGCTGAACACAGGTGGATCACTACGAGCCCAATCTACAGAGTGAGACCCTGTAGACCCTGTCCTAAATTTAAAAAAAAAAGGGGGCAACTTAGTAAGACCCTATCTCAAAAACAAACAATAAGCCAAGTATAGTGGAACATGCCTATAATCTCAGCACTCAGAAGAAGGCTGAGTACCATGATTTCAAGGCCAACCTAGGCTACATCAAAGCTAGCCTAAACTGCAAAGTGAGACCTTATGTCAGAAATTAGGTAGGTAGGTAGGTAGATAGGTAGATAGATAGATAGATAGATAGATAGACAGACAGACAGACAGACATATCTAAGACAGATGGGGTTACAAATTTGATTCCTAGTGCCCTAATACATGTCTTTACGCTTTGTAAATCAATAATTTCAATTATATTAACAGAAATCTATCATACAAGCCCAGCTGCCATTCCCTTCTATACAGGTGTCACAGTAGCCTCTTCCTTGGTCTCCTGCTCCTGTCCCTGCCCCCAATCTGTTTCTGCTTGCAGCTAGAGAGAACTTGTGCACTGCTGAGGCAGATGAGGGCCTTCCTAACTCGCTCCTTCCTTGAGTGTACCTCACAACAGTTAAAGGCAAAACCCTCACCAGGACCCATAAGTCCCCATCTGCCTGATCCCCCATCGCTCTTACCTCATCATCTCCTCACTTAACTCATCACTCCGTGATTCACTCAGCTCCAGACTCACTGGCCTCCACTTGCGCCAACACAGTAGGCACCATCTCAGCCTCCTGTTTGCACTCACTGCTCCTGCTGCCTGGTGCTCCCCTCCCCCAGATGTCCAGTCAGACCTTCTCTCATTCCTTTACTATTAATCTTCTTTTATTTTACTTTTACTATTTTCTTTTTCTTTCTTTCTTTTTTTTTTTTTTTTTAAGAATTATTTTATTTTGGGCCCGGCGGGATGGCTCAGTGGTCTAAAGTGCCTGCAGGGACCGCGGTTCGATCCCAGCAACACATGCTGCGCCAGCTCTGCCCTCAGGGCTGACTGAGCCGGCCATAAAAATGAGTGAATAAACAAACAAAGGTTCTGAAACAAGAAAAAAAATAAATAAATAAAATAAAAAATTCTTAAAAAGTATTTAAAAGAAAAAAGAATTATTTTATTCTTGTTTCAGAACTTTTGTTTGTTTATTTGTTTTTATGGCTGGCTCAGCCTGAGGGCAGCGCTGGCACAGCATGTGGTGCCAGGGATCGAACTGCGGTCCCTGCAGGCGCTTTAGACCACTGAGACATCCTGCCGGGCCCCAAACTTGTACTATTTTCTTTCATACTTCTTATACCATATCTCACCTTACCACTTATTTATATATGATCCCCCAGAGGAATACAAATTCTTCCACAGTAGAAATCTTGCCTGCTTTGGCCAGCATCAAGTCTGACAGGGCTTACCCTGCTGCTGGCCATAGAAAGACTTCCTGAAGCCTTCCTTGCCATTCTAAAAACTTCAAACTGCCACCATTTGGTGCGCCTCCTTTCCCTGCTTCTTGTCTTCCTCTTGGTATCAGGCATTATTCTATGCTTTTCAGTGATGGTTTGTTATCCATTTCTTCCATGAGAGTGTGAGCCCCCAGAGGACAGGGTCTTGCTCACTACTGGGCCCCCAGTGCTGAGGCTGAGGCCTGGTACATGGAAGGTGCTTGACAAATATATATGAAATGAATGAACAAAGAGAATAAAAGGCAAGCCAGCTCCCAGGGAAGCTGGGGATTACTTGAAGCCTGCACCACTGAAGCCAGCTGAGAGGGGCAGGTTGGTGAGTTGCTAACTTACCGTAACAGGTTGGGTGCCCAGACAATGGCCAGGTTGCGGGCATGCATACTGGTATTGGCACTGTGTCTTGCCATGCGGGCCAAGTGCCTCAGCAGGTACTCCAGAGTCCTGGGGTGGGAGAAGGGCGAGTTGAGTGTCTACTCCTTTGGAACCCCATCCCAGCCCTTCCCTGCCCCTCATGGTTTACCTATAGTGCGGTGGGGGCAGCTGCTGGATGACGTCATGGACTCGCACCAGGCGCTCTTCCTCCCCCAGGACTGACATGGCCTCCTGAGATCATAGACAGACATGACAGGGCTGGGCCAGACACACCCCACACCCTCCAACCTTGCCAGTACCCCTACTCACACTGAACTTCCCATAGAGCTGGTACGTGAGCAAGGGGTTTGGCAGCTCTCGAAAGTAGAGCTTACAAAGGGAAGACACGCTGTGGATGTCTTGCAGGAAGGCAGGGCCAGACAGTTCAGGAATCCTCTCACTGTCAAATTCATGCCTGAGAGCACCACATCCAGAGGAAAAAAGTTCATGTTAGATGGACCCATCTGGCCACTTCCACAGCACTTACCCCAATACCCAAGTGCCTCAGATGGATATAAGCCCTCTTCCCCAGGACCTAGACTAGGGTATCCAAAGGGAGAACTTTAACAAATCCCCAACAGTCTATATAGCAAAGACAAAAGTGTCCCATTCCAAAAGAGGAAATTGAGGCTCTGGTGGGAGATGCCTCTGCCTGTAGTACACAAGGCTATCTGACTATGGAGTGTAACCACACTCCCACCTAGAAGTTGTGTCATTCTCCTACCTTAAAGAAATTATTGGAAATTAAGATTCTGAATACCTTGGCTCAGAACTCTATGGTGGGCACCCTGCTTTTGGGTAAGCTCCCCTTGAATCTGTGCTATCACCACATGGCACTGGCAGCTATTCTTGTCCCATCCCATCCCATTTCTAGACACTCATGTACACTGTTCCTCTTTGCCACAGAACCCTCCTGTAGTTCATACTCACTTGGAACAAAGAAAAGCCCCAATTCTAAAAGTCATCAGAAATGTCCTTTACCCTGCCCCAAAGACTTTTTTTTTTTTTTTTTTTTTTTTTTAACTTTTGTTTGTTTATTTATTTTTATGGCTGACTCAGCCTGCCCTCAGGGCAGGGCTGGCACAGCATGTGGTGTCAGAGATTGAACCGCGGTCCCTGCAGCCACCCAAGCTTTCCTAAGCAGGCGCTTTAGACTACTGAGCCATCCTGCCAGGCTCCTGCCCCAAAGACTCTTAACGCCATCTCTTGCAATGTTTCCTTTTGCACAGGCTACCTGCTCCACTGTGACTGTATGTCCTAGCACATCCACAGGCCTGCTTCCTACCTCCTCCAGGACTCTTCCTTATGAGGCCTCTCTGCCTCTGCTACTTAAAACTGCTGTCCTCCAGCTCAGCCTGGTGCTGTATGCATGTAATCCCAGCACTAGGGAGGCTGAGGCAGGAGGACTGGTGCAAATTTAAGGCCAGCCCAGGCTACACAGTAAGCCTAGGTTCACATAGTAAGTTCAAGGCTAGTCTGAACTACACACTGAGACCCTGCCTCAAAAAATAACAATAACAAAAGCCTTGTAGTCCTTCTTGGTTGCTTATGATTTTCCTTATCCCAGTCTGCTTCTTTCTGTAATACTTGTCATCTTCTAGTAAACTCTTTATTTGTCTCTCCCTCTAGCATGTGAGCCTCATAAGGGCAGGAGTTTCTGGTTATCTCATTAACCCCTGCATCCCCAGTGCCTAGACTAGGAAGCTGTCTTTGAGCCCAGTCTTTGTCCACTCCTGCTCTATGCTCTCTTAACTCCTAATAACTGTGAATCCAGCACACAGCATGGGCTAGAATGGAGAGGAGATGCTTATGAGAGGAAAGCATTGGTGGAGGACCTCACCGCAGCCTCTGGATGTTGGAGGACACGCCTGAGAGCCGGTAGATTCCATCCACCACCCCATGGGCCTCAATAAACTCAGAGCAGCAGCGCAGCACCTGGGGCACTGGAAGAAAGCAGCAGGGTGAAGGCCAAGCAAGTCATATCCTAGGTAGAAGGGGTGTCAGGGGTGGGCAGGTGAGCTGTGGCCTCACCATCCTGGCCTGAGTTGCTGAGATGCTCTCCAAGGTCACAGCCAAACACTCTCTGCCGCAGAATTCCCCGCTGCCGCAGCCGCTGCCGAGAAGGACGGGAACGCATGAAGGTTCGGAGGAGACCAGCCAGCTTCCCACGTGGCCGGGGCACAGCTGTGGGGGAAAAGGCAAGCCACCAAGGGTCAAGGCAACCATAAGACTGTGGGGCAGAGGATGGAGACCTGGCCCGTTGTTTCCATTACCTGAGGTCAGAGAAGAGCTACCCTGGGGAGTTGGGATGCCACACAGTGGACTATCAGCATCTGTGGAGTGAAAAAAAGTGGAAAGGGTAGGTGGTGGGCAGAGAATGCAGGAGGCTTCCCATCCTGTCTGTGAAACTTACCTGCTTTTAGGCCAGGGCCTGGCCTCTCTGTGAAGAGTTCCACACACTCACTGGGGAAGAAACCAACCTGAGGAAGGGTCAAGGTCAATGTCTGGGCCACTCTAGTTGCCACAGCACCCTAGCCCCACATCTACCTCAAGCCAGGCTCACCTGGAAGCCCCGCTTGCCCCGCCACCAGCTCCGATCTTCTGTGGGTGGCATGTCGATCACTGAGACAATGTCTCCCACCTAGGAATGAGACAAGGTTCAGAATGGATAGGACAAGTGGGGAGCCAGCTGTGGTCTGCTCTCCCACATCCTCACCTCAAAGGAGAGCTCATCTGGTGCTTGGGCTGTGTACCGTTTGACCACATGAGCAGCAGCCACTGCAGGGATATTGAGTGAGGCCTCCTCACTGAGGAGCAGGCGCCGGCCATGATTGTCCAGCTGAGAAGAAGGTAAGACACAGCAAGAAGAGGTAAGAAAAAGGTGTTTTAGTGAAAACGAGATTCCTCATGTCCATTGAAGCTGAGACTTGTCCTCCATTTGAGAGCTGCCACTCAAAGCTGTTGGTCAAATACCTAACTAAACTCTCATGGTAAAACAAACCCCTATATCTGCCAACCAGCACTCTTCTGTACCTAAGATTTCACCATATATGCTAGTACCTTCATCCTCCAATCCAGATACTGCGCTAATGATCTAAAAATCCTCTGGTTTAGGGCCGGTGAGATGGTTCAGCAGTCTAAAGCACCTGCTTAGGCAAGCTTAGGCAACCGCAGGGACTGCGGTTCAATCCCCGGCACATATGTGCCAGCCATAAAAAAATAAAAATCCTCTGGTTTAAGCCACTCAGCCAGGTGATCTGAGTTACTGCCCAATGTATTTCTAGCTGGTATACCTTTAAGTCCTAACAGCCCAACACCTGCTAACACACACGCACACTCACACATGCTTTCACAGGTATGTGCCCACACAGATACTAAAATACCAATGCCTCCTCCACTCCTGCTCCTTTCTTTTATGTGCCCCCACACACACTCCAAACCTGGTTCCTGCACCCCACACATCCCGCTCCCAACTCCAAGCCCCCTGACGCAGGCCCACCTCCATCCAGGTGAGCACAGGCCCACAATTGAGGTTACTGTCCACCAGTCCAGACAGGGTCTCCAGGTACTGCAGCAGCAGTGGTACCAGCATCTGGGGGCAGATTGTCAGAGTGGGCTCCTGAGTAGATGCTGAGAGGGCAGAGCCCACTGCCCTCCCACATCATTCAAGCTCATCTCTGGGCAGGGCAGAAATTTAACTTAAGACATATGTGCACTGCTTAGTTTTTAAGTTCTAAGATATTGTCAACTCAATAGGTGTAATTGACATGGCTATGCTGACCCTCCCACAGAACTGTGACTCCTCTCATGGTCCCAAAGTTAAAGGGAGCTTTCAGAACCCTGGTCTTTTTCTAAGGCTCTTCTATTCTGAACACTTTTTTTGTGTGTGTGTCAGGGATCAAACTCAGGACCTCATGCTTGCTGAGCCAATGCTTGAGCCACGGAGCTATACCCACAGCGGCTCCTCCATTCTGAGTGGTAGGAACTTGACCACACCAGTCTTTAAATATTTATCTCCCTTGCCTCAGTGGTTTCACACCAGGCTGATGCGGACATACTGACAGCTGAGGCAGGGGCTGAAACAAGTAGGTTACCTGGGCAGCCCTGGCACCCTCTGGGGGTGGAGGGAGCTCTGGGAGGCAGGAAAACCTCCGGTCAAATATGCACCGGTGCAGGTGGGCATCCAAGGAGCGGAAGTCATCATAACTACGAAGAACTGGCCAAGAACGGCCCTGTGGGAACAGATGGAGAAAAGGGCCCAGTGCTCTTATTGCACTGTGCTGAGGAATACAGCTGTCAGTCCCTCAGGCCAAATAAAAGGCAGAGTGATCTCACCTGACAGGTCACCTGTACCCCAAATACCAGCTCATTCTCTCCAGAGAGGCTGGGACCTTCACGCTCCGGAGACAGCAGGAGCTGCAGAAGGAAGCAAAGGCCCAGGTGAGGGCCTGGCTTGTTTCCTGGTCCTAACCTGTATAGGTTGGCACTACATAGAGACAAACCTGTGCCCTGCTCCCAAACCTCCCCAAGGACAGGGCTTGGTGACATCTTAAAGAGAGCCCTGCCACAAGGCAGACACCTAAGAACAAAATATTGTTGAATAAATAAGTCAAAACCAAGTGGGTGAATGAGTTCTCCCCATATGTCTCAGCCCCTACAACTCCTGCTACTGAATGCTCAGATCGGTGAAACTGCCAGTCACAGGGCAGGTTTCAGAAGAGAAAAGCAGCTGACAATGATTTTGGGTAGAATCTTGCCTTCTCACCTGAGGGCAAAATTCCATACCTGAATATGGCCAAAGTCAACGTTCTCATAGTGGAAATGGGCACAGTCAGCAAGCCGGGGGAAGGGACCTCGAGGAGCCGAGAGCCTGGGAGATAGGGGACACATCACCAGCAGCTCCTTCCTCTAGCCTCCCTCCCTCCTAAGACAAGTCTTTCCCTCCCTCACCCCTCACCTCTTCCCAGGCTTCCCCTTCACACTGGGCCCCCCAGGAGGGGGAACAGGCTGCACTGAGCCCTCCCCTGGGCCATCCAGGCTGTCAGTGCTTCGGGCCTGTAGAGCAGAAAGAAGAATCAGAGGCCCCAGAGATGGGAGCAAATAGACAACAGGAGCATTATCTGTCAGCCTGGCCCTAGAGGCTGGGCTGCTCCACACACTGTCCTGAGGACTGGGTAAGATGGGTCAGTGGGAGTTGAGGGCTGGACTGAGGATAGCCCTGCTTCTTTGTGTGTGTGGTTGGCATGGAGGATTGGAGAGCAGGGGCTAAGAGCAAGGCAGGCAACAGGAGAGAGAGGATGCTGGTTTCATCTCTTTCTGTATAAGACCTTCTATAACCCCCACAGGCTACAGTCATATCCTGCCATTGTCTGGACATTCACAGTTCACAATCTGTCACTTTTCTACTTCTAACCTCTTCCATTTTGCTAACTTCTTCACAAGTTCCAGGATCACTTCACAAAACATGAATCTGGCCCTGTCTCTCAAAAACTCCTGGGCCTCCAATGGCTCTCTGTTGTATTCAAAAAGAAGTTGGTATTCTCTGGCCTGATATTCCCTGTGCTGATTTCTGTTTACCTCTCCAGTCCCTCTCTTCTATTGCTCTCACCCTCAATGCTCTTGAACTTCAGAGTCCAGCAATAGTGCCCTCCTTTCATTTTCTTAACCTGGAAACTTTGTCTTCACCCTATTAGTGGCATTTCCTCTTTCCCTCAGCTCAGATCACAGCTTGTATATGTGCTTCTCCAGGGAGCCCTCCCTGACCTTTAGGCTGTTCCTGACATCTCTTGGGCTCAGCCTTGAGCACTCCAAGATGCCACTGTTTGGTGACAAGTCCTTTTCCTCCACTGGATTTTCACCTCCCCAGAAGCAGGGCCCCAGGCCAAGACCCCCAGCATACCCAGCACACAGCAGGGCACAGAAATGGTGCTCTTCCCTGGGAACAATGTACCAGATTCCTCTCTGGGTCCCCAACACCCAGGGACAGCCCAGTTATATAGCAGGAGCTGGATAAAATCTGATGAACAAATTAAACAGCTGCCAAATGGATAGTCAAGGATTCACCCGACTGGACTCTAGCTTTTCCCTCCTCCGTGTCCCTGTAACCCCAAGTTTATCCCTGGGTCTCACCCTCAGGGTCTGTCCCCTGCCAGCCCATGAAGCTCCCCAAGGCAGGATGGGATCTGACTCCCTCTGTGTCTGGAGCATGGGGCCTGCACAGAGGAGGTCTCAGTGAATGTCTGTTGAGTGAGGGAATGAATGGATGAATGAGCGGGAGCAGTATGGTGGAAGAGGGAGATGGTGGAGGAGGGGAGATGAAGACGAGAAGATGGAGCAGACCCAAGGATGGAAAGGGGGTTGAGTGCTGGTCTGTTGACTGAAGTAAGGGATGACTGGAAAGGTGAGGTAAGGGTTCAAATGGATGGCAGGAGGGCTGAAATGGGGCGGAAGAGGGGGAAACGGAGAAGAAAAGGGTCAGGCTGAGGATGGAGTAGGGTGGGGGTGGGGCTCAAGCACGAGGAAGGGGCTGTTGGGAGGAGGACGGGGGCTGCACTGGGGTGGGTGGGGATGCGGAGGAAGGTTCAGGGATGGAGGCTGGTTTCCAGGGATCCTCGGAAGAGCCTGTGGGGGCCACTCGGGTGGCGGGGGTCCTTTGCTGAACCAGTCCCTCCACCTGTCAAGCCAGGGTTCTTGGTCACTGCCACCCGGTTCAGGGAGTGGAAGGGATGCGTTCCGAAGGGGCGGAGTCGAGACGAGAGCTCGGACCCAGGACCGAGCCAAGGGAGGACAAGGACCGCGACAAGGGGTGAGGGGCGGCGCGGGCCGTGGGGTCGGGCGGGGCCGGGGGCGGGGCGCGCAGGGCGGGGTCGATTACGGACTGACACGCGGACGGACAGACTGACGGCCGCGTGGGCCCCTCACCACCATGGTCGCGTAGCCTCCTCAGGCCCCGGCCGCGTTCGACCCTTCGTTCGTAGTCCTCGGCACCGTAGCCACCGCCGCCATGGCGACACAAAGGGGAGGGCGCGAGCCGCGCGCAGGCGGCTGTAGTCCCGCCCCTAACGGCTGCCCCAGGCTCCAGAGCGCGCCCCACGGGGGCGGGGAGAGCAGAGACTCTGCGCCCCTTCTTATTGGCCCTACCCTTGGTTTTAGGACAACGCTCCGCCTATCTGGGGGCTTTTCATTGGTTTTCCTTTGGGTTCCACCCTTAGCTATCTCTTAAGTCCCGCCCTCCGAAGTTTGACAGTGCCACGCCCATGACTGCTTTTCATTGGCTGTTATCCCATCGTGAGACCCACCCCCCAGGTTCTTTATGCTTTGCCTCCGCGCCTTCTAACACCAAGCAAAAAGTCGTCCTCCTTAGTCCACTCTTAGCGGCAGTCCCTCGGCAATTGTAATAGGAGTATCCCACGGTCTCAGAGCTTTGCTTCCTTCTTTAAGCAGCTTTACAAAGCCTGGGTTCTCCAGTTCCACCTTATCAATCCCGACCCTAATCCCGCCTACAGAATCAGGAGGGCGCCCCGCCCATATTCATTTTTCTTTGCATCCTGCCTGGAATTAACAATTCTAGACTTACACCGACGTGGCCTCTCCCTTACCTACTAGACATTTTTCTTGTCCCCTTTTATACTGTCTACTGTTCTCCCGTCTTCTTTTTCTGGGAAAAGGCTTAGCCTGCAACACTGGAACAAAGATTTGCCTCCCACAAAGCCAATCCCCATCGTTCGTAAAACAGACTGAGACCTCCTCAAAAACCACTCTATGTAACAATGCCCTTTCCCAACTCCATTCACTCCAATACCAATCAAATGTGTGTGTGTGTGTGGTACCAGGGATTGAGCTCAGGACCTTGTGCTTGCCAGGCAAGCACTTATTTTACTGAGCTATCTTCCCGGACCGGTTGCAGCGCTTGCCTTAAGTTTCCTCCGCAGGTGCTTTAGATCACTGAGCCATCTCGCTGACCCACTTTCAATCTTCTTGACTGGGCACCTTAAGTAGAGATTATAGGCATGTGCCACCAGGCCCAACAAAGTAAATATTTTAAAATTAAAGTGTTCTATGGAAAAAATTGATTGTGAAAAAGGCAGTACCTGGGTGCAGGAGCAGAATAAGTTTGCAGTTATTTTTGTTTTTGTGGTTTTGATTGTTTGTACTCAGTGTTGTACCCAGAGTCTTCACAATGAAATATATACCTGGCTTTTATTTTAATTTTTTTGAGACCAGGGCTCCTTAATCTGATAAATTGCCCAGGCTGTATTAGAACTTGTTTTTTTTTTTGGTGGGACTGGGGTTCAAACTCACGACCTTGCACTTGCTATCTCCCCAGCCCCTGTATTAGAACTTGTGATGCTCCTGCTTTAGCTTTCCAAAATGCCGTATCACAGGAATGCACCATCATACCTTGCTTCACCTAGTAGTTTTAAAACATGGCTGTAAATTTTTTGGCATTTCACTTATTGGCAGACAGTGTATGTCCATGAAACTGGACAGAACCATGACAACTTCAACATATAGAAAATAGTGGAAGCCAGCTTGGTGGTGCATGTTTGTAATTCCAGCACTTGGGAAGTGGAGGCAGGAGGATCAGTGTGAGTTTGAGACCTGCCTGGGCTACAAAATGAGCTTAAGACCAGCCTGAACTGGTCTCAAAAAGACCAAAAAAAAAAAAAAAAAAGGAAATAGTGGAATCAACACAGATTTTTAAGGACAGCTAGTAAAAGGTAATGTAGGTTCCTGTTTGTCCACTAGGATGAACCATGAGGTTCTAGCTAAGGACCTTGATGTTTTTTGTTTTGTTTTGTTTTGTTTTGTTTTGTTTGTTGTTTTTTTTTTTGTCTTTTTGAGACAGGGTCTCAGTATGCAGTTCAGGCTGGCCTTGAGCTCACTTTTGTAGCCCAGGCTGGTCTCGAACTCACACCGATCCTCCTGCCTCAGCCTCCCGAGTGCTGGAATTACAGGCGTGCGCCACCACGCCCGGCTGGACCTTGATGTTTTATATGAGAAGTGTGACTCTGTGGAGGTGGCCATGCTTTGAGGAAACCCAAGTGCTAGAGAGAGGTTATACTGACATTATAGTTTCTGCTGAGCTTAGCCTTTCAGTTTTCTCAGTCCTGGTACCAGAGTATAAATGAAATTCGAAAGGATTCTACCCCACAACTGTCAAGTCAAGTAACCTTTTAAGGCTTTCCAGATATCATAGACTAACTCCCTGCAGCTGTGCCCTATCCAAATTTCTGCCTCAGAGAGCAGGCATGTTGATGCACATCCATAATCCCAGTACTGGGGAGGCTGAGGCAGAAGGACTGTTGCAAGTTCAAGACCACCCTTTGCTACAAAGTGAGCTCAAGGCCAGCCTGAATTGCATAGTGAGACCCCCATCTCAAAAAGACAAACAAAATAAAGTGAAATAAAATAATAAACAAATTTCTGACTCAAAATCTCTGGGCATAATAAAATGACTGCTTTATGCCACTAAGTTTGGGATGGTTTGTAACCTAGCAATACTAATTAGTATAGCCCCTTCTATTTCAATTAAATATGATTTAGTCAAACATGTTAAAAGAAATATTTACCACGTCTGACATATAAATATCGGCTAGGGTATCTTTGAGCTTGTGAATCATTTGCTTCAGCTTCCTAAGTACTAGGATTACAAATTTCCTTTCCCTTTGTTTATCAATATAGATATCCAGATAATCCTCATCATATATTCCTCATCATTTTATTGTGACAAATTTTTAATATACAATAAATTAAAATTTTTATAGGGTACATCCATATGTCCATAGTTAGCTCCCTTTTTTTGTTTTTTTCTGAAACAGGGATTGAATGAGAATTAGATCCTATTATCAACATTTTACTATATTTGCTTTATCTCACCTCTATCTACTTATGTATCAGTCTAATTTTTGCATGTGTTTCTGTACAAACTGGAGAAAGCAGCACACTATCCCCTAAACATTTTATTTATTTATTTATTTTTTCTTGTTTCAGAACTTTTGTTTATTTATTTGTATGGCCAGCTCAGCCTGCCCTAAGGGCAGGGCTGGCGCAGCATGTGGTGCTGAGGATCAAACCACGGTCCCTGCAGCTGCCCAACCTTTCCTAAGCAGGCACTTCAGACCACTGAGCCATCCTGCTGGGCCCACCCTAAATATTTTAGCATATAAATCTTTATTTTTAAATTTAATTTAATTTAATTCTTTTCTTGTTTCAGAACTTTTGTTTGTTTATTTTTATGGCCATCTCAGCCTGCCCTGAGGGCAGGGCTGGCACAGCATGTGGTGCCAGGGATCAAACCACGGTCTCTGCAGCCACCCAAGATTTCCTAAGCAGGCGCTTTAGACCACTGAGCCATCCTGCTGGGCCCCCTAGCATATAAATCTTTAGCTAGAATTCAAATGTGTTTTTCTTTTGAGATAAATTGTATATACCATGAGATTCACAAATTTCACTGAAATTAGTAAGTGTATACACCTGTGTAATCTATCCTTAGCATGGCAATTTAAAAAAAGTCTCTAAACCAAGCACCAAAGAGTAACAGAAGGAGCAAGAGAAACCAGGTTGTCAGTATCATCTTTTTAAATTGAACTTTAGAAGTTAAGCTGCATTAAAAAAAAAAAAAGAAGAAGAAGAAGAAGAAGAAGAAGTTAAGCTGCATCCCTTTCTCTGCATTCTACTTGTTGAGGGGTGCAATTTCAATTGAACCAATATTGACTCTACTTCAAAATAATAATAATAATAATACTTCACTGGGGAAAAGTTAATACAATTCAAAGTCGTCTAGCTTCAAAAGATGCTCCTTCTCTGCGCAGCCGCCTCGTTAGAGACCTGGGGGATGATCTGGGTGGAGGGGACCAAGATCTCAGGTCTTTAGTAGGGTCCATCAGGAGAGAGATCTGTGCGTCGACTTTTCTGAAGAGAAGTAATGGAAGCATTGGCTAGGACATGTGCTCAGGACTAGGATCTGAGGGCTGTGGATGGGGCTCCCGGAAAGGAGCTTAGGAGAGAGAGGCACCCAACCCAAGTCTCACGGGATCACCTTTTCTGAAGCCGCAACTTCATCCTCTGGGCTCTAAGCACCTGCAGTACAGGGTCTTCCTGAAACTCGCAGCCGTCTGAATCTGGGAGGAAAATAGTCAACTCCAGGGGGCTGGGTTCTTGGGGAAGGGGGCCTGGCCTCCCCTAAGATCCCAAAGGGTGCAAGCAACTGGCTCACCTTCCGCAGCCTCCAGAAGTCGGGCGGCCTGGGAGAACAGGTCCTCTGATGGGGACCCGAGGCGGTGAGCCTCGGGTGTAGCAGCAGCCACTGGAGATCCCAGCTCCAAGGCAGTAGAAGGGGTCTTGGGGAGTATGGCCACCCTCTCAGCTGGAGTGGGTAGAACTTTAGTGGGCAGGGACCCGGCTTTAGCTAAGGGAGTGACAGTGCCTCGTGGAAGCTTGGGCTCCTCAGGGCAGGGTGTGAGTGTGGCCCTGGCCTGGGGCAGCCCGGCCTTAGGCCCACAAGGGGATTCTGACCGGAGGGGCGCAGCCTTGACTCCTGGGGGGCCACCCTCACTGCGAGGGGGCGTGTCCTCCAGGCTGTCCGGAAACAGCCGGTGGGCCACCACCTGGCCCAGGGCACCCCGGAGCTGCTCTCCTGGCCCCTCGCTAGCTGCTAGGACTAGGTCTACAGTGTCCTCAAGAGCGCTGCCCTTCCAAGGCTTGGGTCCTACCTTCTCCATCTGGGCTGAGCTGCTTGGCTTGGGGGTGGGCGAGCTCTGGTAGGTGGCAGGGGATATGGGATTGGTAGTGGTGGGAGCTGGGAAGGAGGAGGCCGGGGGAGCCGAGGAAGAGGCTGGGGCAGCTGAGGAGGAGGCTGGGGGGGCCGTGGTGGAGGCTGGGGGAGCCGAGGTGGAGGCTAGGGAAGCTAGAGGAGCCAAGGGAACAGGAGCGGAGGCCAGCGGTGGCAGAGGAACCGTCCCAAGAGATACCCAGGGACCGGACTGTGGGGCCCAGAAGAACCCTTGGGTGCCTGGTGCCCAGAGGATGTGAGCAGAGGGCCCTAGGGCAACAGGAGGCCTCTCCATGTAGGAGGCCTCTGCAGGACCGGGTGGAGCTACACTGCCCCACAGTGGGACACAGGTGGGCTGGCTGGCCAGGGAACCGAGAGTCATCGCAGGGGCAGCAGGCTGTAGATAAGGGGGAGATGAGAGAGGAGGGGCTGGGGGAGCGGGGGCGTGGTCCTCAGGCCCTTCATCCTCCTGCTTGGTCCTGCTGCCCTCAGGATCCTCTCTCAACTTACCGGAGTGGCAAGGACAGGGGTCCGCGGTGACACCCACGTTCCATCACCTTCTACCCGTCGAGCCTGTTCGAGCTTCCTATGCTGTCGCCATTGGTACAAAATGTCATCCTCTGGCCGAAGAGGAGATAGAGAGGAGCCTGGAGCTGGAGCTGGAGCTGGGGTGGGGCCCTGGGCTGCTGTTGGGTCTGCTGGGAGGGGGTGTAGAAGGGAGCGGGTGAGGCAGGAGCCAAGGTGGTGAGGGACCAGTCAGGGGATAGAGCGCCTGGGGTTCTCCACCTGCCATCTTCCACTTCTTCATTCACCCAACAGTATTTATTGAGCTCATATTACTTGCCAGGCCTAGTGTGCTGGACATTGGGGGGTGTAACAGTAAACGGGGCAGACTCTGGAATGCCCCCATTATCTCTGCCCTGCCACTGACTGGTCCAACTTTAGGCAACCCTGACTGTCCAGCAGGGTCCAACAGTCCAGGATCCCTGGATTCCAGGCTCTCCTGTCCTCTCAGTCTGTTCCCCACTTGCAGGCACAGGAAAACTGAATCCTGGAGTGTTCGGGGTCCTCTTGGCTATGAACTCTCCCACCTGCACCTCCCTCCTGGTGAAAGGCAGAGGCTTTTTTTTTTTTTTTTGTCTTTTTGAGACAGGGTCTCGCTGTGCAGTTGAGGCTGGCCTTGAGCTCACTTTCATAGCCTAGGCTGGTCTCGAACTCGCACCGATCCTCGTGCCTCAGCCTCCCGAGTGCTGGGATTACAGGCGTGCGCCACCACCACGCCCGGCTAAGCAGAGGCTTTTGAGCTTGTGGTTCTCTGTCTAGATGACTCTTTCCTAATCTACTTCAGACTTTTTTCTCTTTCTCACCTGCTTTAGATTCTTTTCTTACCTTTTTTTTTTCCTTGTGGTACTAAGACTGAACCTAGGGCCTTAGTACAGAGTCATATCCTCAGCTCTTTTATCTTTTGAGACAGGGTCTCATTAAGTTGCCCTGATTGAAGTCTTAACTTGCTTCAGCCTCAGAGTCATGAGACTACAGATATGTGCCCCCATGCGCAACAGTTTGCACTTTTCAGCAAGGTTGCAGTTTATAGAGCGTAGACATGACTCAGAGGCAGTACTCAGACTCAAACACACTGAAAGTTAGCCAACTGCCTGAGTTCAATCCCCAGTACCAAAAAACAAAAAACAAAACAAAAAAAAAAAGTTTGTCAAACTATATGAAACTGCTAATATTCAACTTTTTTGACTTATAAAAGCAAAAATTCCTTCTGAGCATGATGGCACATGCACTCTGGGAAGCCAAGGGAAGAAGACCACAAGTTTGAGCCCAGCCTGGGCAGCTTAACAACTTAGTGACATTCTGTATAAAAAATAAAAGAATAAATAAAAACTGGGATGCAGCTAAGTGTGAGGCACAAAGGTTCAACCCTCAGTACTGCCACCATCACCACCACCAAAAAGCCATAGTTCAGTGTACTATGAACATAGCAAAGAGTATGAATATTCACCCTAAATGAGTTCAATATGACTGTAAATAGTCTCATAGGTGAGATTTTGGCATCAGAGCAACATGGTGCCAAGTTTGTAAAAGGCTTAGCAAATGGGAGGGCTGTCATGCTTATGATAGCTTGGGGCAGAGCTCTGTTGTTCCTTGTTTATTCATGAACTCATTTCATCCTTATAATGTGTGTATAAGAGGAATCCAATTATTATTCCCACTTTATAGTTGGGGAAACAAGGCCCAGAGAGGCACAAAAATCATACAGTTAGTAAGGGGAAGAGATGGGATTTGAACCAGGTTGCCCCCAATCCTTGCCTCCCGGCACTTACCAGATGCTCTGGGCCCAGAGTCCTTGTTGGACTCAGGGGTGAAGGTCATGGAGAAGGGAGAGAGGCTATCGGAGCTGACAGGGAAGGAAGAGCAGCTGGCATCACTGGGACTGAGGGATGAGGAGGAGATGGAGGCCTTGCTGTAGAGAAAGGCAGAAGTGAGGCAATAGAGGTCTCAGAAGTAGTGTGCTGGGCCACAGCTGTAGGAGTGGGAGGGGCAATGGGGTGGGACAGGCACCTGCGTTTCAGCAGTGTAGCAGCTCTGCTTTGTAGGCTCAGCGTCTCCAGGTCCAGCAGGGATGAGTTCCATGTGTTCAGGCTCTGTTGGGTGAAAGCAGTCAGTCAGCCTCTACCTGAAAGGCTGTGGAGAAAGTAGCTCTGGACCAAGGGCCTGGAGTGCAGGCGTGTAGTATGTTACCCTCCCAATCTGCTGCTTCTCAAGGAAGAGAGATCTAGTGGTCTTCTTTGGACACAACCTTGATGTGCAAGTCACTGTTGTTGAAGGACTGCAGGACCAGGTGGGACCAGACCTGGCTCTTACAACACTATCTTCTGGCTCACAGTAACTGGTCCAAGGATGAACAAATAAGAGGGAACATCAGGGGCTTGGAGGGAGCTATTGCAAAAGCTCCTACTTCCCACTGAAGAAGCCGAGTTAACACCATGGGAGTCTAAGAGCCCTGGGTGCCATCTTGGTTACTGTGAGGGAAAAGCCTGCCTGAGGTTGAGCCCAACAAAGAGAAACACAGAACCAAGAGAGTGGGGTTGCTCCCAACATTTCCTAGACACCTGGATCTGGCCATGACTGAAAGCATTTGATTTTCGAACTCCCAGTTATATTTAACAAATCCTCTTTTCTTGTTTAAGCTTTCTAGAGTTAGGGATTAGCCCTAATTCTATCCCAGGGCTATTGCTGGCAGTACAGGCACACAGGTGGGGAGTGGGTGAGAATGTCACCTGCTTTATTTTCTGAAGGGGAGTCACAGTTTGGGATGTGCTGGCACCCTTGGCTGGAGCTGGGACTGCTGGACTGGGTCTTTCCTCTGATTTGCTGGGTCCTGCTCAGAAACCTGAGTTAAGTAACAGTGGCCAGGAGGAGTAGCTGTAGGAAACACTATCAGGAAGTGTTTTATGCTGGGAGTGGCTGGGCTGGAAGGAGGTACCTGCTGCCTGCTCACTGTTCGAGTCTGAAGATTCAGTCTGTAGCCACCAAAAATCAGCTGGGGTTGGACCCGTACACTGTCGTTCCTCTCGGCTGGTGGGCTGAGCTTGGCGGAACCTATTTATATACCTATGAGCATCAGGTTGAAGACAAGAATAGTGAAGAAAGCCAAATAATAATAATGAGGAGGAGGAGGAGGAACAGAGCAAGAAGAAGAAAAAAGGAAATGATGAGAAGGAGGAGAGGAAGAGGAGGAAGAACAGGAGGAGGAAATAATGAGAATAGCCAATGTTTGTCAAACACCACCAAAAGCTATGTTCAGCAGCCCTAATACAGCTGCTTTCTAACTAGTCACCAAAAGTAAGCAGTTGTCTTCAATATTTATTTTCCTCTCTTATATAGTAACATAATTTTTATATTTAGTCTGTCTGTCTGTCTATCTCTCCATCCATCTTGTAGTGGAGGGAATTGAACCTAGGGCCTCAAATATGTCTGGCAAGCACTCTACCACTGAGCTACAATACAGTCTGGTAACTCAATTTTTAGCTGGGCACATAGCCACTATTCAGTGAACTACATTTGCCAGGTGACTTGAGATCACATTACCAATAGGAAATGAGGAGATGTAACTTTAGAAAGTTTATGTATTTAGGAGCTATTTTGGTCCATGAAGAAAAGGACAACAGCTTAGGGAAAAGAAACCAAAGATTAAAGGAATCTGTATGTCTTAGACCTAAAGAAGGGGCTGTTAAATCAGCCCTGGTTGCTTCTACCTAGACCATTATGTAAGAGAAAAATAAATGTTTTTTTTTTTGTTGGTTTTTTTTTTTTGTCTTTTTTTTTGAGACAGGGTCTCACTATGCAGTTCAGGCTGGCATTGAGCTCACTTTTGTAGCCCAGGCTGGTCTCGAACTCACACCGATCCTCCTGCCTCAGCCTCCCGAGTGCTGGGATTACAGGCGTGCGCCACCACGCCCGGCTTTTTTTTTTGTCTTTTTGAGACAGGGTCTCACTATGCAGTTGAGGCTGGCCTTGAGCTCACTTTTGTAGCCCAGGCTAGTCTCGAACTCGCACCAATCCTCCTGCCTCAGCCTCCCGAGTGCTGGGATTACAGGCATGAGCCACCACACCCGGCTAAATAAATGTTTTCTTGTTTAAGCCACAACTAACTTGGGACTCTGCTACAATGGCTGAACTTGTACCCTACAAACGCAAGTACTATGTGGCAAGCACTGTTATAGATCAGCATATATAGTGACTCACTGAAAACTTTAAAAAGTTCTAGGGGACCAGGGTAGAGTAGCATATGCCTGTAATCCTAGAACTTGGGGAGGCTAAACCAGGAGCAGCACAAGTTTGAGCCTAGCCTGGGCAACTTATCAAGACTCAAAGATACATAAAGGAGGATTGGCGAGATAGCTCAGCAGGCTAAGCACCTGCTTAGGCAAGCTCAGGGACTGGGCTTCGATCCCCAGCACTACATGCTGCCTAGGCCTGCCCTGGGACACCCTGAACCAGCAACCGAGTCTGGATGTAGTGATGCAGGCCTGTAATCCCAGTGCTGAGGAGGCTGTGAAAGTAGGAGGATCACTCTGAATCCAAGCTGTATAGTGAAACCTTGTACCAAATGCATAAAAATAAATAAACAAATAAGCAAACAAACATAAAGGGCTGGACATGTAGCTCAGTGACAGAATACTTCTGGGTTCAACCTCCCAGTACCTCCTGGCATAGGGGGGATGTACATTTGTAATTCCAGCATTTGGGAGGCTAAGGCATGAGGATCACCATGAGTTCAAGGCCAACCTGGACTGCTACATAAATAATGAGTTTAAGGCCAGCCTGAAACTACATAGTGAGACTCTGTTTTAAAAAAAAAAGTCTCCTAGCATCATAAAGAACAGACCAAACAGGAAAGAAAAAAAAAAAAAAAAAAAAAGCCCTAAGAAATGTTACTGTTTTTTTTTTTTTAATTTTATTTTTTTTCTTGTTTCAGAACTTTTGTTTGTTTATTTATTTATTTTTATGGCTGGCTCAGGGCTGGCGCAGCATGTGGTGCTGGGGATCGAACTGCAGTCCCTGCAGCCACATAAGCTTTCCTAAGCAGGCGCTTTAGACCACTGAGCCATCCTGCCAGGCCCCAGGAATGTTACTGTTAATGCACTCAATTTGAAGAAATTGAAATCAAAATCAGACACTTGAACCCAGGTATTCTAGCTTCAGAGCATTTAATACACAGGAAGTATCTGGTCCTAACAGAGCACTGAATAAGCAACTCTATATGACTATTAGGGAGTTCCATCCTCTAAATTCTCCTTTCCCCTCAGGGTTTCTGGTACTTACTTGGCCACCACAGATTCACCACTGTCAATCAGGGTGGGTGATGAGGAGGCCCCCATCTGTCCCTCAGTAGAACTGGATAGGGATGAGGCCCCTGAACTGGAAGAACAAGACTCCTCGAACAGCTCAGAGGACCTGGCTGACATGTTGGAAGCTTGTAGGAGCCTGGAGCTCTCGGAGCTGGATGAGTTCAGGCCCTATGATAGTGGAGCATAATGAAGAAAAGTGAGGTTGTGATGGGTCGTCCTTGCAGGCAACAAAGATCTCTCATAAAGCCTTAGTCCCAAGGAAACATCTCACAGTGTCGCCACTGGTAACAACCTAGAATGACAGGCTGTGATGAGGGAATCCAGGTAGACAAGGAAAGGCTGTGGGAGAGGGAGACTTTCTTTATCTCTCTATCTCTCAACATATGCCTTCCTTAGTAGTCACTCCGTTGTTACCAGGCTGGTGTCCAACACTGTAGTGTCCTCACCTTGGGACACTATGTATGGCTGCAGGATGGCCAACAGCAGCTTTGATTCGGAGGAGTATCTCCAAATGCCCAGAGTCTTGGATGGAGAAAACTAACAAGCTTAGGGAAAAGTGGGGTTAGAAGGCCGAATACAGAGTATATACAGTGTGTAATGTTCAAATCAGAGTAACTGTATTTCCATCTCCCTAAACATTTCCCAGATGATTCTGGAGTTCAGTTTAAGAACCACAACTCCCTGGGGCTGGGGAGATAGCTCTGTGGTATAAGTGCCTGCCTGGCAAGTGAGTTCGAACCCCGGTCCCGCCAAAAAAAAAAAAAAAAAACACGACTATACTGTATACTGTACATTACCTATAAATCGGGAGCGGGGTGCTAGGTAAAAGTATAGATGGACTATAATCCCCAGGAATTATAATAAAATAAAATGAAAAATTCAGAGATAACACCAGTGAGTTTCTGGGAGGAATTTCAACATTAAGAAGCTCAGTTTCTAAGTTGTCTTTGAACGCATTTAGGGAAAATAATCCACTATGGCTGCACAGATCCTCGGGATCCTGAAGTACCAGGCGGGATCGGCCAAAGGCTGTGAAGCGTCTTGGGAGTTGTAGTTCACTGTTAAATCCGAGACTCCGAACCTTAAGGAAACTTGTGTTGCCCTCGCCTTTGATCCTCCTCAAGCCTCCTGTGGTCTATGTAAAAGGAATCAGTCTCACCTGCGGTCCATCTGGCCGCGGCCACAGTGCTCGCGCCTGCTCTGCTCTTTCACTGGACAGACCCGACTCGCATCCTTGTCGCTTAGCAATACACTATGAGCCCCGCCTCTGGAAGGGAATGGCCGCCCAGAAGACCAATGATAAAGAGGAAAACGAATGTTACTGAAAATGGCCAATGGGAAATGTCTTATGATTGGCTCTAAGGCGGACCTTCCTGAGGCCGCGTATTTGATTGGGGAATCTGTAGCGTGCAAAGCAGTAATTGGCAAGACCATAAACCAATGGAAAGAATTTGAAGCTGGGTTTGTGATTGGAGATGATATAGTCTCCTCGGTTCCAGCAGTCTAGTGTTCTGCTTTCCTTGTGGCTGCCGAGTCTTTGTTCTTACTGCATGCAGTATTGTTTTATTTGTTGAAGGAGCATTTGGGCAGTTGGTCTTTTCTTTAACTGCCTCCATCAGCTGGGTCAGTCAGCCAGCCTTGATGGTCACCTAACCACTTGGCCGCCGACCCTCCTCCCCCTTGTTGCAGGAGCTAGTCACAATACCGGCAGCTGGTCGCATCGCTTGCCAGCCCTGGGCTTCTGGCCCAGGTAGTGGGATCAGAATGAGCTATTTCAGGACCCAGAGCACGGCCCCTGGGGGGCCAGCATGGAGCGTACCGGCTCACGCCCCCTGGATGCAGAGCATCCGAGGCTGAGTCAGAGGCCCAGAATTAGGCCCGCTTGAAGATGGGGGTAGGGTCTGTTCTGTATCCTTCTGTCAGCCTAGTCTGGCCACTGCATTCTCCAGGAATCTGCTCTTAAGACTTCCATTTGCGTCATCCTCAGAACAGCCAATGGGGAGGAACAGGGACTCACTCTGGTGGGCCTTCGGCCCTAGGTCCCAATTGCATTTTGTGTCCCCTATACTCGCCGGCCTCTGCTTCCTTAGCCTTAGTTTCCCCTTAAAGACATTTAAGAACCTTAATAACATTTTCCTGGCGTCCTTTTCCAGATATCCTACAGGCGCTTAATAAATGGCCAAGTCATTATTGGGTTTTCTAAATAAGGCTCTACTAATGTCAAAGTCTGGCTGCCGTCCCAATGTCCCCGGGAAGCCCGCCGAGAGGCCGGCACAGGGTGCACTATAAATCAGCGGACGGGCACGCAGGGGCACTGCGGATCCCAGGACGACAGTGAAGGAGCAGGATGGAGATTCGGGTACCCGTACAGCCGACTTGGCTGCGCCGCGCTTCGGCTCCATTGCCTGGACTGTCTGCGCCAGGTCGCCTCTTTGACCAGCGCTTCGGCGAGGGACTTCTGGAGGCCGAGCTGGCTTCGCTCTGCCCTGCTGCGTTCGCCCCCTACTACCTGCGCGCTCCCAGCGTGGCGCTGCCCACCGCCCAGGTGCCAGGCCTAGGGGAGGGGCAAGCTGGCTACTTGAGGGCTGCAGAAATGTCCTTTGGTTTTAGCGTAGTGGAGTGAGGCCAGTCACATGGGCTTCTCTAATATAAAACGTGAGGCCGGGATACTGGAGTGAGTGAGAGGTCTCTGTCGCTCTGAAGGGTGGGAAAGTGCTGAGGCCCTCTGAATCGTTAATGGTTTTTGTTTTTTCGGAACTGGGGATCGAATTCATGACCTTGCACTTGCCAGGCTTTTTTTTGTTTGTTTGTTTTTGTTAATGTTTCTGAAGGAGGCTGATCACCCAGGGGATCTGATGAAAAGTAACTCCTGAGAGTTACTGAAACGCTATTATCCGTGAGGAATGGAGTTTGGAGAATGTGATGACCCTGTGTCCCCTGGATAGGCAAAGGGAGCCTTCAGGCGCTGTAATGAAGGGGATCCTGGCCAGCCACTCTGCAGCAGGAACAGGAAACCAGTAGCTGTTCAGAGAGTGTTAGGACCGAGTGGGAGAGGGGACAAGAGGCAGCTTAGGGACTTCTTGGGGATGGGGACAAGGGCCCCTGGGGCTATCAGAGGGTGACTTCAGAGTGTTTGACACTGTGAGGACAGCCTGGCCACCCTACGAGGGAGGCCCCTGACCTTGCCGGGGAAGCTCATCACTCTACCTGAAGGGGAATTCAGTGACCACAGCAGGAGGGAAGACCCCAGTTATTGTGGGTAAAGAGGTTCTCCGTGACTCACTAAGAGGACCCTGTAAATCATTATGCCCAAGGAAGCCCTCGTACAGGTACTAAGGGGGGTGGGACCTATCAGGCTAACAGCCCCGCCCCTCGCCGGCTGTGCGCAGGTGTCCACGGACCCTGGCCACTTCTCGGTGCTGCTGGACGTAAAGCACTTCTCGCCGGAGGAAATAGCAGTCAAAGTGGTTGGTGATCACGTGGAAGTGCATGCGCGCCATGAGGAACGCCCGGTGAGTTGCGGATGGGGGTGGGCTGGGCTGGACGCAGTGGCTGGGGCAGGGCAGGGACGGCAGGCTCAACCCTCTCCCCTGCAGGATGAGCATGGATTCATCGCTCGAGAATTCCACCGCCGCTACCGTTTGCCACCTGGCGTGGACCCTGCCGCCGTGACCTCAGCGCTGTCCCCTGAAGGCGTCCTGTCCATCCAGGCCCCACCAGCCGAGGCCCCACCACCATCTTTGGCTGCTGCCAAGTAGGGGTCTAGGCGCACCTGAATTTTGGGAGCTGCTTTAGGCTCCCATTTTTAAAGGCGATATGACTTCACCCAGCCAGATGTCCCCACCAAGCCAAGACACTCTCCCACCCAGAGATGCCACCTGACCCTTCTGCCCTAGAGACAGCCTTTGATAACCTATACCCTCTGATAGCCCCTGCCATTGCCAGTGCCCTTCCCACACCTTGCTACAAGCACTACCCTCACCTCAAGCTAGCCTATCCTGGTTTATATCCCCACTCAGCACTTTCTTTTGCATTTCCTTGACTATGAAACATCCCCACACTCCACGCTCACCCCTCCTGGCTCTCTCAGCAGATTATGACGTAGATGTCAGCGGAGCCAGGCATAAAGCCCACTGTGAACTCTGAATGTCTCACACTGCAGTCTTCCCACTCCACAATGTCGACTTTCCAGTGCCCAAGATTCTTGATCCTTTCCCTACAATCTGAAACTCTACTGCCCACAGCCTATTTCCTGACTTGAAACCCCAACCAGCCATCCAGTCTTTTGAACCCTATCCTGATGCTCAGTTCCTACTACTCAAGGCCAACTGGGATCCTCAACCTCAAACTTTACACAGACACTCTTACAGTTTCCCATTTGCCCAGATGTGCTAGGGTCCCTCCCTAATCAATCAGAACATGGCAGTCCCTTTTGTCCTGACCCCAGGTTTCTAACCATGTCTTCTAACCAGAACCTACCCTCCACTCTTAACTTCCATAACCCAACTAAGAAACCACTCATTCCCTCACTGAATTTCCTGCTCTCCCATGCCCCTACTCCTTCCTACGCTCAATGCCCAATAAAAGTGCAAGTTATGTCCATTGTTTTATGTCAAGGCCAGGAAGGATGGGCTGAAGCACAGGCCAGTATGGGGTGTGGGGAATGTTTATTGGGGTGGGGGAGTATCACTGTCGATCGTACATCTCCCGGAGAATCTTCATGCTTTCTGAGTAGCGAAGTTGGTTGCGATGAGATGCCTCCTTCCACCTGGGGAGGTCAAGGGAAGATGCAGCAATGGCAACCGAGGTCATGAGGGTCAGTAGGCAGAGGGAAGCTCACCTCTGGCGAATGCGTTTCCAGCGCTGCATGTTATGATAGATGAGTATGGAGGGTGAAGGTTCAGGATCTGACGGCTGTGGAGAGAGGGGCCAGGCTGGGTGAATATGCTGGTGCCCCCCACCACGCACTCCATAGCCTCAGGCGTCCTGTATACCCACCTCATCATCAGGGGTGCCTTGAGTTTCAGGTTGCAGTGGAGATGGAATGCGAGATCTGCAGGTATCTCCAGGTGGCCCAGGCGCTGTCGGTGGAGGCAGCTTATATACGTCACGGCTCTTATTGTTGGTGACTTCAGAACTCTAGAGATACAAAGTACCAAATCATGCCAAAGAGTCAGAGCTGAGTGCTGGGGATATATATTTCATCCTTCCTGCCTTTCCCAGTGATAAGACACGAGGAGTTTGCCAAGAAATCTATACTTCTAAGAACTGTACTTCAAAGAGTTACTTTGAAGACTTATACTTCAAGGCCTAGGGCAGTGGTTCTCAACCCTTCTAACGCCATGACCCCGCAATACAGTTCCTCATGTTGCGGTGACCCCAAACCAAAAAATAATTTTGGTGGCTATTTCAAATTACTGATTCCAATAACATCTCACCATGGCATAGCATGGATTTAAATATGTATTTTCCCATGGCTTTAAGCGACCCCTATGTTTTGGTCGCTCGACCCCATTGGGTTGCGACCCACAGGTTGAGAACCACTGGCATAGGGTGTCAGATTCATTTGCTCCAGGAACCTGTCTTCTTCCAACAGCCCACAAATCCTGTCTACTCTTAGGAGTCCAGGGGACCCCTAACTGTACCTGCAAACCTCCCTACTATGGAAGATCTTGTCTGCTATCTGTCTCAGTGGATTCTGTCTAGGGTTCATATCTTGCTGTCCAGGAACCTCCTTCCACAATAGCAATATCTGTTCTGATCTTTTTTTTTTTCTGCTCTGATCCTGACAGTTCAAAGACCATACATCTGCACTGGAGACCCGTCCACTTTCTCATGTCAGGCAATTTACCTACCCCATCCATCTCTACCCAGCCCAGAGGGTCCCCATTTGCTCATCCATGCCACCTAGTAACCATACCTGTCTGGTAATAGTATGGTAATCTAAAAATATCTGTCCAGACCTTTAGCTCTTGGGGACCTTTAATCTTGGTCATGTCTATCTGCCCAGGGGGATCCTGTTCCTACTCTATGTAGACCAGGTGGCTGTATCCATCTGCCCTAGGGACCTCTGTCCACACCTCTAGACACACATATGTCTTTCTTCATCCAATATTCATTTGGGAGATACAGGGACCTATGTTCATCTTCCATTAATTTGGCAGGAGGGGCCCTGGAGCCTGTGCCTCCCAATACCATCTCTTGCTGTTGCCCATCACCCATCCCACCTCCTCATCCTCAGGCAGTGGGGGCAGTGGCGAGCTGGGTGAGCGTTCATGCTCACGCACTGAGGGGCTATTGCGCATCCAAGCTCGGCAGATTGGGTACAGTGGTGTGTTCTCGCTGAACTGGGCCAAATCCACACTCCGGTCAAACAGTTTGATCACATATGTATCTGGGGTGAGGGGAGGGAGCTAAGTTAATACCCTCATGTGGGCCCTTGGCTCCCTGTCCACCACTCTCCAGAATAACTGCTTACTCACTGGATCGCTGAGGCCCTCCCTCAGCCAGCCCATCATCCATCTCCCTCCTTTTCTTCCTCCGCTGGTGGGGGAAGCGGGCAGATGGCCTGTATGGGAGGAGAATTGTCAGGACCAGGCCTGGGCTGAGAATCTCTCTTTAGCTGCCCGGAACCCTTGTCCCTTACCTTTTGCCAGTGGCTGCAATGGAACAATCCCTGTGGGGAAAGACTGGGTATTAACAGATTATCCCTTAAACAAAACTCAAAGGGCATCTTGGGACTACTGGGCTCCCTTGGACCTTGTGTACCACCCATACCCTTGGGGCGTTAGCTGCGAAACATGAGGGGGCCCAGTTTCTTTTGCCATGGTCTTTGTACATGTGGAGTGGTTAGGTCTGTGATGGAGGAAGCACAAGGCAGAATGGTCAAGGCATGTATAAAGGAAGAAGTTACCCACCATAAACCCATAGACCTAGATCCTTCAAAATTCTTACTTGTTGTGGGTATCAGAGGGAGTTTTCCCAGCTTCCTCATCCAGGCGCTCCCTGGCAGCAGAAGAGGACAGTTGGCTTGGGGTCCCAAGGGTCCAGAGGGGGACAGTATCAAGTGGCTTCCCCACAAAAGACCTTTTTCCCCAAGTCAGCCTTTGATGTCCCATGCAGATCCACCCCAAATCAGAGGGTCCCACCTGCCAAAGCTGCCAGCCCTATGACCCTAGGATGGACCAGGTCCTAACCTGTCCATATGACTCTTCTCTAGAAGACACTGCAGAACTGCATCGAGTTGGTTCCGTGCTTTGGCCATCTCCAACTCTGGGGGAAGAAGGTACCAAGCAGGAGTCAGTGTGTAGGCACATCTTCTGTCAGGGCCAATGGTATGGCTTGACCCAGGCCTGCTAAAAGGTAGCAGTGGGGAGAGACAAGGAGACACCAGGGTTCCCAACAATACTCAGAACATAGGTTGAAGGTAAGACTCAAGGTCATTGAGACTCTAAGGAAGAAACCTGGGCAGGAGCCAAGGATATGGATCATAGCCACATCTCTGTCCTCAGCTTTGGCTTATCTCCTGAACCCCAACCTGGGAATCCCATGGTCTAGACACCTACCTCTGGACATCTAGGCCACTGATGGTGCATCTTTTAGGGCTTTCAATGATGATAAACAGCTGGCTGGGCATGTGTGCTGTAGGTTCCATCCCACTGTCCTAGGCTTTCTATCCACTGGGCTGCACTCTAACCTCAGTGTCTAAAGCTACCCTTCTTCTTGAATCCCCAAGAAAGATGACCACACTGTTTCCCTGTTCCTTCACTATACTCACTATGGACACCTCTCTCTCCCTCTATATGATTTGTAGTCAGGCTCCCCTTTTCCCTGATGTTCCTTGAATATACAAGGCTTTCATTTCAGGGCTTTTTCAAAGCTACTTTCTTTGCTTCGCTGGCTGTTCCTTCATAAGCCTTTGTGGCTTTCCTACACTTTGCCCTATTCCAGATCTCCTTACCTTCTCCTATGTTGGAGTTTTTCTACCCTCCTTAAATTCAAGAGGCAGGATCTCACTATGTTGCTCAGGAAGGTCCTGAACTCCTGGGATGAAGTGATGCTCCTGGCTCAGACATCAGAGTAGCTGGGACTAAAGACTCAGGTTACTGGATCCAGCTGCTGCCTTGCTTTGTTCTAAACCTATCTGACATCCCAGTTATCCCATCTAACATCCTACATGCCTTCCCCCACTATACTTATCACTGTGGTCTTGACTTTCCATCAACTCTGCAACCCAGAGCTTTAGTTTCCCCATCCACTGTACTTCTTCCTAAGTTTATTGAAATATAGTGATTATGAGGACTGAAAGAGTGCCTGTACTACAGGGTCGTAGCACAATGTCCAAATAATAACTTCCAGAAACATGGAAACTGGGGTGGAGACAAGAAAAATGCCCTTTTCTGAGTCTCTAGCTTGGGATACCCACGTTTTACTGCACCACACCATCTTTCAATCTCTAAGCTACTACAAGCAGTCTGACAGCATGAAGGTGGCAGCAAAAGCTTGCTGCCTGATACAGCGCTTGTCAGATAGGTTGCAGGGAAGTCACACAGTTGCTTTGTGAGGACAACCCTGTCTGCCAAGTCTCCCAAATCTTGGTCCGCCAGTGCCCTCCCTCACAGGGTCCGGGCCTAAGGGGTCCTCACCTGATTTTTCCACTTTCACCTTCACCGGGAACATCGTTTCGCCCGGAGTCTGGCTATCTAGTTCGAAAAAGCCCCAAAGAGGTTAGAGTCCGGAGGCGGGCACCAAAGGTCAAAGGTGAGCTCCGAGTACGGATAGCCCTCTGGCCCGAGCACTGTCCAGTAGAGACCGCAGCCGAGGACACTTCGCTTCGCCCTCTGTGGGTGGGCTCTTTCGGCGGTCGATTCCTTCCATTAGTCAGTAAATCCGTCAATCTCCATCCCTGACCAAAGGGCAGCTGCCGCTGGAAGCTCCCAGCCTTAAATCCCACCTTCCTGGGGCTGCATTTCCGGAAACAAACCAACGACAAGGCAGGGCGCTTCCTGAAAGTGTAGGCCAAGTTATGCTGGCGGCGCGGGGCACACTGGGAACTAAGGCTCCAGTATAGCGAGGCTTCTTGGGACTTGTAGTATTAGGCTTGACTAGCACAAATTTAGCTTAACAGTATTTAACTAATGTGGGACTCCTTCTAATAATCCCTTAAAGGAAGACTAGAGTTAGATTGGGTCCTTTTTTTCATACTACTCGCTATGTCCCAACTAACTATTAATGTCTTTTCAGGTATAACCTCATTTAGCAAATATTTGTGTGTCAGACATTCATGTAGGTTTTCTTTTTGTTTTTGAGGCAGGGTCTTGCCATGCAGTTTGAGCTGGCCTTGTGCTCACTTTTGTAGCTCCCAAGCTGGTCTCAAAATCGCAGAGATTCTCCTGTCTTAACCTCTCTAGTGCTGGAATTACAGGTATGCACCATCACCTCTGCTACAGATATTGAAGCAGCAGGTCAAAACAGAAAAAAAACCTCCTTGTCCCAATGTAGCTTACCTTTTACACTGTAAGTGAAAAGTGAGGGGTTGGCCAGATAGCCCAGCGGATTAAGTGCCTGCTTAGGCAAAGCGCAAGGACAAGGTTTAATCATGTCAGCCTTGCCAGGGCACACTGAGATGGCGATTGAGACCGAGCATAGCACTGAGACATGTGCCTGTAATCCCAGTGTTTGGGAGGCTGAAAATAGGAGGATCACTACAAGTCTGATCTCTGTAATGAAACCCTGTAATAAATACGCAAAAAAAAAAAAAAAAAAAAAAGCAACAGAAGGAATATAGCATGAATTGATCATAGGAGCATCAAGGTTGATAACGAAATTTTATGGAAAGTCAGGGGAAGCCAGGCCTGGTGGTGCTGCACACCTGTAAGCAAGTCGGGAGCTGAGACAGGAGGACTGCTTGAGCTCAAGGCTAGCCTGGGCTATATAACAAGATGCTGTCTCAAAAACCAAACCAAACAAAGTAGGAAGACATCTCTGAGAAAGTTCCTGAATATATCTATTTTTAAAAAAGACAAAAACAACAACAACAAAAAAAAGACACATTACTTCCTTCCAGGAATGAGAAACTTCCATTTATCATATATGCCTTGGCCCAGATAAAGGTAGCATCATCATCTGCATTACATTCTGTGAGAACACTAAAGCTCAAAGCAGGTAAAGGTACAGAAAAATTTTGTTTGTGGCACTGGGCACTGGGAATCAAACATAGGACCTCATGCATGGTAGGCAAATGCTCTAGCACTGAGCTGCATCCCTAGCCCTGAAAGTCATGTTTCTGTTTATTTATTTATTTGTATTTTTAAGGAAGGGTCTACAGGGTGTTCAAGGTCTCACTACTAGCTTGGACTCATAGTGATCCACCTGTTTACAGCCTCCCAAGAGCTGGGATTACAGGTGCACACCAACATGCCCTATCTAAAAAGTCATGTTTCTGAATTAACAACTACCAGAATAGTAGCTCCCAGAAATGGAAGCATTATTCCTTGTAGTTCCTTACTGATCAAATAGGGGTTCCTGAGTAGAAATTCCTATTTCAGAGGATCATGTTCAGTATACAATGGAAAAAACAAACATAATGTGTGAAGCATTACTCATGGCACCAAGCAAACACTTAATGCTTTAAAAATTTTTTTTTTTTTTTTTTTTCTGCACTGGGATTGAGCTCAGGAATTTCCCACTGAGCTACATCCCCAGTCTTTTATCTCTCTTCGAAGTCCCTAAATTGCCCAGGCTGGGCTTCAACTTTTGATCTTCCTGCCCCAGTCTCTCCAAATGCTGGGATGGTGGGGGTATATCACCACCACACCAGCTAATTCATGTTTTATGCCTCAGCCTCCAAAAGATCCCAGGAAATCAATATCGAATGTTAAGGTCCTTTATTGGGGAATGTCAGCTAAGATGATGGGAGCTGGGCACAAATCTTTGGGGCTTGAGAGTAAACTTAGAGCACAGGAACCCATCCTGGGACAAAAAGCAAGAGGCCATCCTGTGCTGATGTTGTCAGGGGGTCCCCAAGGGTATGGTAAAGGAGAGGTAGTCCCCAAGGGCACCCCAGCGAGGCCGGTAGATCTGGAAAATGGTGATCCAGGTGGTGAGAACAATTACCCAGAAGAGGAAGCCCACCGCTGACCGCCAGACATCTACAATAGAGAACAGAGCGGGGAGGGTTGGCCTCCAGCTCCTTACTCACTTCCTTAAACCCATCCTCTCTTCTGATCACAGAGCCACAGAACTCTGCAGCCTAGGTCATCCCCTCCCACCACCCACTGGCCTTCATCATGGCGCCCTAGACTCACAGCCTTTGATTTGGCTCTGCTCTGTGTAGGCTGGGACAAGGAAGGCCTCTCGGAAGAACCAGAAGATGTTGACCAGCCACAGAAAAGGCAGGAATGCAAACCCACCTAAGGAGAAAAACCCACGCTGGGTCACAGAACAACGAAGATCTTCCCTGACACCCATAAAGAATATCTGTTTTAAAGGTCCTCTCCCATACTGAAGTTCAACTGTAAACTTCTGTGGTCAGGGGCTCAGGGATCCTGGCTCTTCCCTAGGGTCCAGAAATCTGATTCCTCAACCACCTTTCTCAGGTCTCAGACATCCAGCCCTCCCAACTCTCTTCTCTCGAGATGCAGAAATTGAGGCTTCGGCTTTCTCCTTCCTCAGGACCCTGGCCCTCGCCGGGGAGTCGGCGTCTTCACCTGCTTTACCTCTTAGATCCACGATTCCACGCCTCTAGTCCCTCCTCCCTCGGTCTTTTCCGTAAGCTCTAGAGGATCCGGTGCTTACCCAGATAGTACTTCCGGCACAGGTTCAACTTCTCCTCATTGGAGACCCTCTCCAAGTTCATAGTTGCGCTGAAGTCTGACCGTCCTACGAGACTGCGGAGCAAGAATTCAAGTGACAGATACTAGGATCACCAACAGCCACGCCCCTATTACAACAAAAAGACAAATTAAGGGGTGGGTTTGCTGAAAAGGGGGCACTTCCCGTTCCCGCCAGCAAGCTCGCCGAGTTAAGAACCTCTGTTTATTGGGGTGTGCTAAACGATTACCACTTACCGGCGGTTGTTTCCTCTGTCTCGGAAGCCTTTACTATTTTCAGCCACGGAGGTTTGCGTGAGAGGCCGCAGGTTTTTCTGGAACTTGTAGTCTTTTGGGGGCGAGGTTGCGCTATACGCAGGCGCGGCCAGCAAAGTCCTAAGGGAGAGGAGCGCGCACAGGCCTCTAAGACGCTTGCGCACTACAAAGTTCCGGACCAAGCGATTAAGTGGCCGGCGGCGGTAATGAACTACACTTCCCTACGCTCCTACGCAAGGAAATGACGTAAAGCAGACGTGTTGGGAGGCTTTAGGTAGACTTGGCTGAATATTGAGCTTCAGTATTCGGCAGTAAGGACAAATGGTGATAAGCATAAGAAATGGCCTTCTGGGGAGCTAGGGCATTTTTGGTCTTCGGTGGCTGGGCGGTTTGAGGTAGGCGTTTCTGGGGAGTTCGGCCTCCCCGGCGCTCAGTTCACCTTTATCTTTTGCACCCTTCCTTGGTTAACTGCACCTTTTACTTCAAGATCGGGGCGGGGCTGCCAGCATTAGGACTAATAATGCTCCCGGCTTCACAACATCCGATGTTCAGCGAGACTCGATATGGAACTCCGGGGTTAAAGTCGCCCAGGCTTTCTTCTTGTGTTGTCCATCATCATGAAATCCCACCTTTTCCGGGCTCCTAAGGCCCGCTCCTAGAAACCCACTACTTTCTGGTTAGACCTCTACAAATTCTTTCTCCAAGCTTCAGGCCCTTCTCCCAGGAACTTGGCCATGCCCCCATACGTGGAGACTTGGTCTCTGGGCTGTCTTATCACCAGGTCTTCTCACACTCATTTCTTCCTTTTCTTTTGAGACAATGTCCCAGGCTGGCCTCGAACTCATGGTGATCCTGCCACATCCTTCCTAGTGCTGTGATTACAGGTGCCAGCAATCACGCCTGGCACACTTGTTTCTTAGCAGCAAGCATTGCCAAAGCACTCATGATACTTAAATTCCTTCTTAGGTGCAAAATCCCACCCCCAAACCTTCATACCTGACTGTCTGCACAAAGGCTCATTCTCCAAGCTCAGGAACTGTCCCTTTTAAATATGTTCTGACAGGGCCTGGCAGGATGGCTCAGTGGTCTAAAGCGCCTGTTAAGGAAAGCTTGGGTGGCTGCAGGGACCGTGGCTCGATCCCCGGCACCACATGCTGTGCCAGCCCTGCCCTCGAGGCAGGCTGAGCCGGCCATAAAAATAAATAAATAAACAAAAAGTTCTGAAACAAGATAAATAAATAAGTAATTTTTTTAAAAAAAATAAATATGTTCTGACAATAGTGGACCCATAGAATGCGGCCCAGATTCCAGACAGATCACACCTGTAAGGGGGCAGGCAGGCAGAGCAAGAGCAGGGTGGACAGCCCCCAGCAGGCCACTCCTCTGATTCCATGCAGCCACTTCCTCTAGGTCATGTGAGCGACACGGAGGTATGGGAACACTATAACTTCTTTGAGGTGAGGGTTAGCAGAGTAGTTTGGGTTTTCTGTGCTCCAGGAGCCTCGCTGAGTTCTCCCCCTGATCTTCCCCAGGAGATGTTCATGGAACTGCAGAAGTATAGGGCGATTGAAGAGATGAATGTGACAACATTGGAGAGCACCCCTGATGAGGCAGTGTCAAGGTACTTGCTGTCCCCTCCTTAGATCCGAGAAGTGGGGGGCACTCCTTGCTGGATAGTCATCCTTGAAATCTCAGCTTGAGATCTGTCACTAAATCCAGTCCGGCCTCAGAGCTTCTGACAAATCCCTGGAAGATCTTCCATTTCCTTAGCTGACCCCTACCCACTTTGCTCTGTTCCAGTGGGATGAAGATGCAGTGAGGGCAGTGGCTGAACTCAAACTACTGTAGTTGTGCATGCTGAGCAGCCTCGTGTCAGTGACTTTCTGTCTTCAGTATGAGGAGCAGGGTAATGCAAGGGAGGACAGACACTTGGAGTCCCAGACACTTGAGTGTGTGGTGGGAGGCTGTCAGTGACTGCAGCCTTATGGATCTTCTACTAAGTGAATGCACTCAGGCTAGCTTCTGCAACTTCATGCACCTTTGACCTGCATCCTGGAACCTCTGGCAGCAGCTCTTTGGCTGAGGATACAGGTGCAGCTACTGTCACCAGCTAATGTGGGCCCTTGGTTTAATGATAATGGAAATTAAGACAACTGTTGGGCATGGCGGCACACCCCTGAAACTCTAGCACTCTGAGAGGGTGAATCAGGACAATCACAAGTTCAAGCCCAATCTGGGTAATTTATCAACTTAGCAAGATGACCCCCCCCCCTGAAAAAAAAGGTTGTAGCTTAGGTCAAAACCCTAGGTCTATTCACCAGTATATAAAAGAGAAAAAAAATCAAGCTGGTCCCTTGAGAAAGAAAACTTTAAAAAAAATAGGGAAAGGACAACAGTTCGAGTAATTAGAGAAGTGTACTCTGAAGAAGGCCATTTTATTTTATTAGTTTCTATTTATTTATTTGCAGTACCAGAGATTGAATTCAGGACCCTGCACTTGCCAGGCAAGTGCTTATTCTACTGAGCTATCTCCCTAGCCCAAGAAGGCCATTTTATGTTTACTGTAGTGGGCTGAGATCTAGTCAGTCATTAGCTCAGTCCTAGTTTCACAGCTCTGTTGGAAATTTTGTGACTTGGTAAGCAATTCAATTGCCATGAGATGAATCTTCAAGATTTAGGGATCAATTTAGTTGTGTGAGGCTCTGATGGCATCAGTGGTGACCCTAGATGTAGGGCAATGGTGATTTTGGGGCACACGATAGTTGAATGCCCCATAAACTTCTTATCCTGCTGTCCTCAGTCTTGAAGGGTGATAAAATAGACTAGGTAAGGTTGGGGCTAACAAACCTTGTTTTGTCAACTGTTAGGTAGACTTATCCTAAATGACTAAAATGCCTACATGCAGAGCTGAGGATTTGACTCAGAGTTTTACAAAATGAAGGTCAAACTTAGTTTCTGTTACATATTGGATATCTGCAGGCTTAAGTGGAGAGTCATGAGTTTGGGAAAGGAAGAAAGGAAAGGAAGGAAGGAAGGAAAGAAAGAAAGAAAGAAAGAAAGAAAGAAAGAAAGAAAGAAAGAAAGAAAGAAAGAAAGAAAGAAAGAAAGAAAGAAAACGCAAGCTGGGGAGATAGTTCAGTAGAACAAGTGCTTGCCTGGCAAGCACAGGGACTGAGTTCAATCCCCGTTCCCCCCACAAAGAAAGAAAAAGAAATCCACATTCAAGTCTAACAGCCTCAGAAGAAAATAAATCATGCTTCTGATGAATAACAGGTTAACGGTCCAAGAGTTTGTCCTGTGTCAGTACCTCAGGAGCATCTTGCCAAGATTTCTTGTTCCAAGTCCTCTGTACCTTAAGCCTGACTATTATAAGCCCAAGTCATACTGTCCCATGACTTTTTTTTCTTCTCAAGACTCTTATGCCCTAAGAATAGTTCTGAGTACCATCTAGAGACCAGTGCCTAAATTTCAACCCCTAAACAAGCCTGAACCCTGCTTCCAAGATGAGCCTGAATCTCTAGCACTGACAGTACCTCCTGAGACCTCAACATTCCCAGAGCAGAGAGGCAGGCCTAGCAGAATCTCACCCCCAGGCTGCACATTGGATACTGTCCCAGAGAAAGAAACTGGTGGCATTCCCCAGACCACTGGCATGGTGGCTCCTGAAACTCTAACCCTTTTTGGCCTTTTACCCCTCCTAGATACAGATATTCCTGGCGAGCATCCCTGCTCAAAGCCCCCTTTCCTGTCCAGTCCCGCCTTCCTCAGGTTCTTGGACTCCAGATGGATCTATTTTGCTGTCCCTTCTCTATAGTAATAAAATTTACTTAAACCTCAAGCCTAGCTGTGTCAGTTTCCTTTTAGCTGACAAAAAGGAGAAATTGCACTGGCCTCCAACCGCAAGATCAGGGGAAGAACTTTGAACCAGAGGTGTTGGAGAGGCTTTAGGCCCAAGTCTGTACTGGTAGGGTGGTGATGCTTTTGGGCAAAGGCTTCAAGAGAGAGATGTAGTTTGGAAAATTCCTAATGTGGTGATCATGATTTAGGGAGGGGTGGGAGTTTCCAACAAGGTAGGGCTAAGGTCCATGTCCCCCTACACCTTTGATTTTTAGGAGCCAGTAACACTTAAATTGAATGTACTATATGCCAGGAGCTGCCCTAAGTGATTTACTTTTATCGTGAGGAGCTGTGTTGTGTTTGTTGCCCAGGCTGGTTTGGTAGCCCTGGGCTCAAGGAAGTGCCTTGTCTCAGCTTTAGAGTAATGGAGACTACAGGAATCCACTAAATTCTCCACTATGGCTCTATGAAAGAAGTGCTAATTACTACGCCATTATTTATTTTGATGCCAGGGGACTGAACTCAGGCAGGTGTGTATGCTGCTGAGCTATCTTCCCCAGCCCCCTACTACACCATTTTGCCTTATCCTTTGGCTCTGGGGGTGGGGCTGGCCCAGCATGTGGTGCCAGGCATCCAACCATGGTCCCTGCAGTTATCTAAGCTTGACTAAGCAAGTGCTTTAGACCGCTGAGCCATCTTGCTGGCCCCTTACTGCACCATTTTAAGAGTGGGGGTAAAACGGTTGTAGGGAAGGACAGGGAGATGTGAATCCTCACAATCCTGTTAGTTTTCCTTAGCCATCCAGAGGCTTTGTGGGCTTTTCTGCTAATGGGTCAGGAGCTGACTGGGAGATTTCTTTGCTGCCAAAGGCACCTGGGAACCCTGTACTTTCACTTCCACTACTTCTTTCTTCTATTCTGGTTTCCTGGAAAGTGCTGCAGAGGGGCTGGGTGGGAAGTCCTGCAGTCACAGCCTCCAGGCTGCAGGCACGTTGGCCCGGATGGGGATGGGGCTCAGACACCGCTGTGTTACATCTGGCCTTGGCAGCACCATCGGAAACCTCCCAACATTTCGGCCTTGAGTATTGGAACCCAGACAACAAGTGCTGTAGCATTGCATCCAGCGATTTGGGCCACCTCTACCCAGTGAGGAATCAGGATTAGGTGTAAGAATAAATCTAGGCGGAGACAGTGGGTGACAGGGAACCGGGGAAGAGGGGAGATGTGTGGGGTACACCCAGTTAAGGCTTTCTTAGGAATAGGGCTGAGCTGGTGCGGAACTGGATAGCGTGGGCTATGGCAACAACAAAGGGATGTGACCAGGTAGCGAGTGGAAATGGTAGGCTACACCTACATAAATCTGGCTGTGGGCGGTGCTTAGTGGAGATGCAGGTGATAAAGGGGCCAAAAGGCCGGGGCTAGTGTGAGAAGGGAGAAAACAGATGAGACAGACGATGATAGGATGGGTGAATATACAAGTGGCGGGTACAACTGGGATAGGGCAAAGGGAAAAGGGTGCGGCTAGGGCTAAGAACTAGAGGCTCCCTAACGCCAAAGAAGCCAGTGTCTTTCTTAAGACCACGAGTTTGTAGAAAACCACGGACTCACTGACTTAGGTGATCATCTGATACACCCCTTCAAAAAGTGCTTTGGATATAGCCCTTCCAAAGTGTTCTGGACCATGCAAGCCTGACTTCGTACAGCTGTGTTTCCCCTGCAACAGCTGAAACCTGGCCACCACTCCTGGGCCCAGCATCTGGAGCCAGCATCACTGTAGAGGCGCTGATCCCACTTCAGAGGGCTGGGCCAGGGTTCGCAGGAGGTGGACGGGATGGGTACATGGTTTGGTATCAATGAGTGTAGCCTGGATCCAGGGAAGGGAATAGCGCTGTGCCAAAGAGGTCGAAGACGGCCTGTATTAAGGTATTGGGGTGGAAGGTAGGAATGGACAGGAGACTACATCCCAGTGAAGGATGAGGGTGGGAGGAGGGCTGATGGGGAGAAAGCAGGTCATGGCCTCCGATTTACCCCGACTTCTTCCCAGACCTCTCCCTGCCAGGGGGTTCTGTTCCCCAACAGCTGAAGAAACAAGGCTCTACATTGCAGGCACCCACATCACCAGCAAGTTCCAGTCTCTCATGGACAACTCAGAACAGTTTCTCTCCACTGCACCTTGTCCTGCCCTAGGCACTGGTCTTACTCCTAATCTGCTCCCTCCTGCAGACACAAGTGCAAGGAAAAAGTCCTTGCCCCTCCCTACCCTAGCTTGCTTAGAAGAGACTCCAGTATCTTCACCCTCTTCTTCAGCCTCCTCAGGTACTTTTGAGACAACATACAGGAAAGGTGCCTCCGACTGCACTCCTGAGCCTGGGTAAGATGGGGAAAGACATATCCAGAGGGGAGGGTGGGCTGCAAGTATCCTTCCCTTTATTCCTCTGGGCTGGGTTTGGAGACAGCCCCTATCTCCCTTCTTGGATGAGTTGGAGGAGCTGATTGTGCTGCTGCTGTATCCTGAGCCTGGGCCTGGTGGTGGCGTGGCTGAAGGTACCATTCAGCACCTTCATGCAAGATATGGGCTGCCTGGCTCACCTTTTTTTTTTTTTTTGTGGAATTGGGGATTGAACTCAGGCCCTTGTGCTTGCCAGGCAAGTGCTTATTCTATCGAGCTATCTCCCCAGTCCATCTGCCTGCTTCACCTTTGCTTACTCCTTATAGTCCAGTTGCTTGCTATGAGGCCTGATCGAGACTAGGGTAGAAGGAAACAATCTGCCGCTCTGGACTACTAGGGTAAGCACCTGGGCCAAGCTAGGACAGGCAGATGCACTGAAGGTGCTGTCCAGGCTTGGCTGATCTGGGATCTGCGGGGGCCTACAATAAAGTTTCTTTTGAAACGAATGTCTGTTGTCTCTGGTACCAAGGGGCCTTCTCAAAGCACAACTTTTTTTTGTTTGTTTGCTTGTGGGACTGGGGTTTGAACTCACAACATTGCACTTGCTAGGCAAGCACTATACCACAGAGCTATCTCCCCAGCCCTTCAAAGCACAACTCTTAATTGACCTAGCATCCCTTCTCCTGGCCCAGAAAGGCCTATTTTACCTATTAGCTATTCAAGCATATTTGAATATAAACACGTCTTGCTCTGCAGCCTTCAGAAACCCCACAGTTCACTTCTAATTCTCAAGGACTGCCTCGCACCTACTGTGAGGCTGACAGACTTCCTTGGTTGAGGAAGGGTGAAAGGCATGGAGAAGTGAGAGCTCCTAACTGCCCTAAGCACTGTATAAATGCAAAGACCACCTCTCCAAACATTGACAGGCTTTATTGTGGGGGGGTTCACACCTGGGACCCCACCCTCTTAAATAAAAAAGTGCATAGAAAAGAAGGGATTTAGAAACCTTTGTACAATATCTACATCCTGGGCCCCAAGGCAGGAAGGGGGTGATTGCTAGATGGGCTAAGGGTTGGGGGCAGGGCCCTTGCCAACTGCATGCCCACATCCACCCTGAACAGAAGAAAGGTGGGAGTGAGATGCTTTGGGAAGGACTAAGGACCCCCCAGGCCAGGGACAAGATGGCATTTGGGGGGCTTGAGGAGTTGTGGCAAACAGCCACAATCCTAGTTAAGGAACCGACGGCAGCGCTTAGCGCCACAGTTGCAGGGCAGCTTGTTGCTGGCATCCTCGATGGGGAACTTGTAGTCATAGGTGAGCTCCTCGCCACGTAAGATACGGCGCAAAGCAAAGATGACGATGTGCTTCTGGCCCTCCACATGGATGACGCGAGAGAAGCAGTTGGGCTCACATGAGTGATTAATGAAGCGGGCGGCATTGCCATGCATTGTGGCGTCCACCACATCAAAGTCATCCATGCGGAACATGTAGCACCCGATGCCCTATGGAATGGATGAGGGAATCAGGGGCTTGGTCCACGTGGGCAGCCCACCTCCCCTACCTTGTTGCCATGACCTGTGGAGCCCACCTTCCCATCATAGAACTTCTCCCGCTTGTCAGTCAGCACAGAGCGAATGACAATGCCAGAGTATTCAATGACCATCTCGCCAGCATCAATGTTGCGTTTACAGAACAGGCCTCGTCCATGGATAGCTGACCTACAGGGTAGGATGGACAAGGAAGACCTCAGGGGGCAGAGGGACAGACCCCAGGCAGCCCCCAACCAGGACATTGTCCATTAACCTAAGGGGGATCCCCACAACCCCACTAACCTATAAACACCCACAGCCTCTTTGGATGTCTTCTTGAGGTGGCGAAAACGCATGGCCATGGGCAGCTCCAGGCTGGTGGCACGTCTGGTAGGGGAGCAGGGTCACATAGGCTGGTATCCAGGAATGTCCTCTCACTTCTGCTCACTCTCATTAGGACTCTTCAGGCCACTCCCAGCTCCCCTGCTTTCCCTTCTTACCTGGTTGACCTGAGCTGTACTTCATCCTCTTCCTCATCACAGGTGGCCCCTTCTGGGAGTACCCGGTGCTGGGAGGCCAGGAAATTGAACATGTCAAAGGTGCACTTCCTGCAAGTGAGACAGAAAAAAGGAGGAAGGGTCACAACCATTCCTTCAAGAACCTACTGCCTATCAATCTGGAGTCTGGGTCTATTGTTAGCACCATAGAAGGGCTATGCTGTTGACACAAAGGAGAAAAGGGTGGGGTTCAATCTTCTCATGTGAACTCTGGAGTAACTCTTGGACTGTCCTAATGTCTTGCTTTCAATTTATCTAGACTTATGTCCTACCCTTGAGAGTTCCCACAGGGTTCCCCAGCACTCACCGGAGATAGACCTCAGCCCGGGCAGCTCCATGGGGATTCAGGGGCGGTTCTTCCTGGCCCTCCCCCTGCTGGTGATAGCGGAATTTATAGTGTTGGCAGCGCTGGGCCCCAGGCAGCTGTTCTGCCAGGAAGATGACAGCATCATGGTGGATGCCCAAGAGCCTTGCCCCACTCATTCCTGAGGAGAGAAGTTGAGAGATGCAGATTATATGAAAGGGGGTAGGGGAAATGATACCGGCTACATGACCTTGTGGATCACCACTTACCACTAAAGGAGAGATGTCTAAGCCGAGCATGTCCTCGGGCCTCTTGTACTTTCTCAATCAGAGTTCTCCATGCCCCTAGAGAGTAGACAAGGCCACAGCAAAGTCAGGATGGGTTATGAATGGACACTTTCTCTCCTGCTACTGCTACTCCCAACTCACCCTCCAAGCTTTCTGCCTCCACACTGAAGCCATCCTCACTAGTGATCTCAAAGCGTAGATGTGGACCAGCCCGTTTTGGAACCTGGTTTTCTTTATCCTCTGGGGATGGAGGCTCTTCCTCAGAACTTGAGGCTTCACCTAGTCCAATGAGTAAGAGTAGGAGAGCATCACCTCACATAAACTCAAAAGCACCAGTTCCTCAGACACCATTCTTTCCCCACACTGCCACCAGACACAGCACACACGGGTCTAATGGCTCTCCTCCAGGCCCAACTGCCCAGTGAGCCCTGTGGAATGGACAAGATTTTTTTCCAAGGAACTACCAGTTGTGCTTCTGCAGGATGTTTTAAGATTAGGTTCTTGAGGAATGAAGTGTTCATTTGGGCTGTATAGACCATGCTGATGGCTTACTCAAACCCATGTACTCTAAATGTCCATCTACACACAGTTATTCTGCTTCTCACATAAAAGTACTAGCACATTATGGTCTTAGCTCATGCTTGTAATCTAGCACACTGGGAAATTGAAGCAGGATCCTAAATGTTCATCTAGCTCTGACAATTTCATAACTTATCGAGATCTTATATCAAAATATAAAAATGTGCCTGCATTGGGCTTGGTGAGGCTGAGGAAGGAGGATTACCATAAGTTTGAGGCCACCCTGGGGTACACAGTGAGTTTAGAACCAGCTTGAACTACATAGCATATCCAGTCTCAAAACCAAAACCAAAACAGTGCTAGGTTTAATCCCCAGTACAAAGAAAATAAAAACAACAAAAAAGAAACTATAGCACTACACCTACATGTGTGCAAGGAATTTTTTTTACATGTAATAAATTTTTCTTTTTCTTTCTTTCTTTTTTTTTTTTTGATGGTGTTGGGGATGAAACCCAGGGCCTGGTACACAGGGTCAGGACCTCTATTACCTCTATTATATTCACCCAGTCCTATATACAGTAAATTATTTTTATTTATTTGAGATGGGCTCTCACTATGTTGTCCAGGCTAGTCTTGAACTTCCAAGCTCAAGTAATCTTTCCACCAAAGCTCCTGAGTTGTTGAACTTACAGGTGTATGCTATCATGCCCAGCTATAAACTTCTGTAAATATTATATATATACATCATACAAGTTTGTATGCTCAGTACCAAATACATTAAAATGTCCACTAAATTACAAACCACTTAAAGGACTTCCCACGGATTAAGAGAAATTTTCAACATAGAGTAGATAGGACTTGCTGACATATAGACGTGGATGTGACAAAAAGAGCAGTAGCCAAAGACAACTCAGAAATTTGGGTTTGAACAAAGGAAGTATAAAACTGCCACGGACTGCAATGGTGAGGGTAAGGAAGGAACAAGTTTGCAGTGAAGGTCATGCGCTCAGTTTGGAATATGTTGATTTTGGAATGCCCTTTAGAAGATCCCCCTCCTACAACCTGCTGGTGGAGTTGGTAAGATAGCAGGATGCAGGAGCCTGGCACCCAGGGCCGAGGTCTGGGTTGGAGAGAACAATGTGGGGACTATCAGAATACAGATAAGATTTCAGCTGTCAATGTGCAAGAAACTATCTGGGGGGAAAGACAGAGAAATCATAGGCAGAAAACCAGATACACTAAAATTGGCAGGTTGCACAAAAGAGGCATGACTGAGGTAAGAGAAGAGTGAGGATCTTATTTTAAGGAGGCAGGAATTAGCTTTACCCATCACAAGTGACAGGCTGAGGGCTAACCACTGCACACATGGTTGGAGGGGGGCAAAAGTTTGAGAACATGGAGCATAGGAAGAAGAGATGGGGCAGCAGTGTAACCATGCTGGGCATGAGGGCTGAGACAGCAAGATCGAGGGTGAGAAGGAAGCAGTGGTCATGGAGGAGCAAAGGTATAGGGGTACACAGGGTGGTTAACTTTTTCCCTAGCTTAGGGAAAACGAGGTATTGAACTGGGGACCTTGCATTTGCCGGACAGGCCCTGGTGCTGCTGAGCTATATCCCCGGTCCAAGAACATAATGTAGGAAAGCAGGACCCACAGGACCACTGTCCCACATCATCATGTCTCAGGGCCACTGTGCCCACAGACCCTCCCAAAACCCCAAGTGAGACCCTGAACCAGATTGCTGTGTGTCTAACGGCACCTCCAGTGCTCAGCACAATAGGGTTCTAACTTCTGTTCCCTTGCTTCCTGTTTCCCTGCTACACCTCTACTATTTTCCAAAAATGGGCTGCTGCAGGGCCCTTGCCTAGGCACTCTCCCATTGCTTGTTTTCTATTGTAGTGTACTTGTATTGCACAACAGATGTGGTTTTTTTTCCCTACCAAAACTTGGTTTGGTTCCTAAGGGCAGGAACCTATGTGTCACAGTCACTGCCATCCTCATGCTGTCTGATCACATAAGCAGCCTCTCAGTAAAGCAGTCTCGGGCCACCTCCCTCTACTTTGAGCTCAGCAGCTAAGCAGTGTGTAATTAGGAAATCCAAACACCTGGACAGGACTGAGCCACAACAAATCCCGAGCCAGTAGACCGCTCAGCCCAGCTTACTTGCTGCTCCTACTCTGATCACCCTCACAGACCAACAGCCCTTCCAGCTTCACCATCTAGTAGCAAGCACTTTTTACTACCTCTGTGGGCCCCAATTTCTGCATAGAAGCCTCCCATACCTCCTTTACCCTAGCTCAGAAGCCTGTTCAAAACTGACCAACAGGGCCCAGCAGGATGGCTGAGTGGTCTATAGTGCCTGCTTAGGAAAGCTTAGGCGGCTGCAGGGACCACGGTTCCATCCCCGGCACCACATGCTGCACCAGCCCTGCCCTCAGGGCAGGCTGAGCCAGCCATAAAAATAAACAAACAAACAAAAGTTCTGAAACAAGAAAAAAATTAAATTAAATTTTAAAAATCCTGTTTAAAAAAACCCCAAAAAACAAAAAAACTGACCAACCTACACCCTTGCCCCTCCACAAGCACTCTTTTTCCCTCTCACACTTGACCTTGCCATCAGCCCCCATGCCCAGCATGTTTACATCTGCTGGCCCATCTCTTCCTCCTAGTTCTCAGCTGCACTTTGTAATGAGCTGCCTTACTGTCTTTAATTCCAACTCTGACATAACCTCCTCCCCACCCTGTACCACCTGCTCATAGCACACTGGTCCTGAACTTGCCAGGCCTGGTACTATGTGGCAGCTGGGACTAGCCCATGCCCCCTGGCTTCTGGAATACCTTTCCTCTCATCTCCTCCTGTTCTGCCCCTTATCATGATCCTAGAGGGTTCCAGACTCTGCATGATCCTCAGAATTTCGTCCTTGGCGAGCTTTAGGAGGCTTAGATTCAATAGCCTCCAACATCACAAGCTTCACTGGTGGCCCACTGCAATTGCAGAACATTTGACTGTATATGTACCTGCTTCCTCTTAGTCCAAAGAGAAGTATATTCTTTTGCTTTTTTTTTTTCTAAGCAACATCAATAGGGAGGTGGGTCATGCCCACACACTGTACTCTGTAGAAC